>JAOPJM010206418.1:0-19828 GCA_027124095.1 Muusoctopus leioderma | reverse complement strand
ACACATCCAGCGGAGCATGCTTGCCTCATTTCTCTCTAGTCTTCGCAAGTCCTCTGCGTTCATGGCCCATGTCTCACAGGATGACTGCAGAAGCGCGTGGAAAATGGTAAAAATTACATGAAGTTTTTACACGAACAGAATACATAGTGCAAACAAAACAAGGGACACAAACAAAAAACAAGATACTTTTAACACAAAGAAGGGTCTGCCATTGCATGAAGTTTGAATACAAACAAAATACAAGAAAATGGACATAAACAAAATTACATGATATTTTAACACAAACAAGGAACATGACCAGTCAGATAGCTATGTCTGTTTGGTAATATGTACATAGTTCCACAACTGAAAATAAATAGTAGAAGCACTCACTAAATCTGATATGTAATCATGACATGGTCACAATACTGTGGGAAATGTGTATTCAGACTAACAAGGAGATCAAAGTTAACTGCCCAGATGTAAGCAAAAGCAGAAAAGGAAATTTCTGCACCTTTATAGACATCGTGATCCCTTCCAACCAAAATATTACTTGGAAGGAAGTCAAAAAGCTATCAAAGGCTCAGAAAATGTTAAAAAAGCAAGATAAAAACAGTACTGATAATAACTGGTGCGCTGGGTGTAATAAAGAAGGAACACAATCAAAAACATTAAAAAAACAAAACAAGGCTTAGAACTTTACACACATCTCTAAAAATACTGTACACATTCAAAACAAGACATTTTCAATTCAATAACACAACTCACACAACACATATTCTTTACAATCCTTTCCCAATACTATAAAAACTTTCAATACAAACAAGAGCAAAACTAAAATAACTCAAGAAACAACAAAACAAACTCTACACCAAAGCAAATTAGATGTAACACAAACATCTTTACACTTCATAAACGATAATACTGCTGGTACAGGGAAAACCTTGCATGATACTACTGAAAAACACTCAGGAACACAGAGCTACACCTAGAGGTGTAGAGAAAAACTCACGTGATACTACTAAAAAATGAAATTGGTTACTATTGGAATATGAATATTCCAAGGGGATTCCCTCTCTCTAATGTTCTTCTGTTTGGCACTAACACCTTTAACCAACTTGCTAAACCTGACTTGATACAAATACAAGTGCTATGGCATGGCAATCAACCACCTCATGTATATGGATATCCTCAAGTTGTATACTGAAAATGACAAACAACTGGAAAGCATGTTACATACAGTGCAAAGATTCAGTTAGAACATTGGGCTTGAAATTTGGTTTGGAAAAATGTTGCAAGGCGACCTTAAAGAGAAGAAAATTAATAAAAACTAGTAATATCATGTCAGATAAAAAAATAAAAAATAGAGTTAAGAATGAAACCAAACACAGGCTTATAAGTACTTAAAGATTAATGAACTTGATAAAGTACAACACACAGAAAGAAATATTATAGATTAATAATTAAATCTGTGCTAAATGCCAAAAGTTAGATACTCCAGCTGTTCCAGTAATATGTTACAGTTATAATATTCTCAACTGAAAATTAAGTGAATTTGCAAGACTAGATAAGGAAAACAAGGAAAATAATGACAACAGTTAGAATATACTACCCTAAAACAAACACAAACAGATTATCATCATCATCATCATCATCCTCGTTTTACGTCCGTTTTCCATGCTGGCATGGGTTAGATGGGTGATTTCGGCCTGAGTCGATTCCTGATTGGAGTCACCACTCTCCTAGACGGGTCGGCGGCCCACGTCTCACTTCTATGTTTCGTTTGGCTTGGTTTCTACAGCTGGATGCCCTTCCTATCACCAATCACTTTACAGTGTGTACTGAGTGCATTTTATCGTGGCACCAACACTAGAGAGGTTGTCATGCCTGTGACACAACTAAAGAGCCCTCTCTGCCCTACCCAAGCCCTCTCTGCCCTACCACAAATACAGGGAAGTAGAGGTCTTCTGCAATTAGAAAATTATTATAAAATATCTATTGTAGGTTTATTAAAATATCTAATAAAGAATAAAGAGAAACTAATAAAAATAGCTATAAAACATGTGTGAAACATAAATCTGTTTTCTGCTTTCGTGAAAGCTAACAAATATAAAGGAATAGTCAAAGTCAAACCTCCTCATTTGAAGTCCTCCAGTTTCATACACCATGGACTCATAGCACATTTCATCATGTGTGAATCACCAATTTGCATTAATTAATAGGATGCTGAAGTTCATGGATAAAATGATAGAATGACAAAGGGTCATGATGAGTGGTGCTACGCCATACAACAGGGTCACCCAATCTTGACATATGGAGAATAAAGAAAGCATATGTTAAAATAATGATGTTGATGATGATCCATTCTGTGAGATGGTAGAAATATTAGAGCATCAGTCTCAATTCTTACAGCATTTAGTCTCATCTCTCTATGTTCTCAATTCCTATCCTTCCAAAGTGGACTTTTCCTTTCATCCCTTCAGAGTAGATTAAAAAAATGTCCTGTGCTAATTTAGTTGATTATACCTTCTTCCCAGAAAATTTGCCATGCATCTCAAAAAGAAAAAAAATGAATTGTATATTCATATCAGTGGTGGAAACTATAAAAACTGTATTGGTGAGTAATATTAATTTTCGGTTTTTAGTTTATAGTGAAATAAGACCCTTCATGAATATATGATCTTGTGTGATGGTATAAACATTAATGTTTCATGGTCTCGGCGAACATAATGGCGAATGTATTACCCTGGAGGATAGCAAGGGAAATGCGCTGAAAGAGCCAATCCAACTCATGAGGCTCATTCTTGTGGATGGCCATCTCCATCTCGATCTCGATCGAAATAAGTAGGGAAGTGGTTTGGGACCCAGGATGCCAGATGTTTCCACTTCTATGGGTTCGATGAGAAACCTATCAAAGAGTAGCTGGTACATTGTGAGCTTGTGATCTTCAGCCTGTCAGGCAACGAAGCCTGGGTTTGATGTTGATTTTGCCAGGTTGTTACTGGAGAATGTACTGCATCAACCCCGGAAGGATAAAAGTTAAAGTCAAAGACCATGGGATTTGGACTCAGAATGTTAAATGATTTAACTAAATACTGCAAAATATTTTGTTCAGCATTCCACTGTTTTTGGTACTTAGCCAACTTGTAAAATAGCTAAAGTAGAGAGACAGTGTATGTGTGTGTGTGTAGATAAATTATGAATAAGTTCACATGTGTATGTTTAATAAACATACATTCAGCCTCGCTGTGTAAATAGATCTTGTTGTTAACCCTTTTGATACCAACCTGCCTGAAACTGCCCTTGTTTCTATGGTAAAAAACCATTTGTTTCAAAGTGTCCATAATTTAATTTAAACCTTCCATTATAATTTCATGTAAGAACTTTTTATTAAGTTATGTTCCAAACACCCAACTTAATAATGAGAAAATTAGTTATTTTACTAAATCCCTCCAAATTGTTGATTATTTTCAAAATTTATTGAAAATCATAGACAGTGTATTTCACTGGAAATATAGTAATGAAAGGGTTAAAGAATCCCATATCTATTTTCATAATTAAAAAATAAAAGTATAGATAGAACGAAAATCTTTGAAAAAAAAATCCCAGAAAACAAAGAATAATGATGTTAGTTAGCATCACTAATAGCAAATAACAGAAAATAACATCAGTAATAATTTAGTCTTGCTGATAACTCATCTCATCCAATTTCAGGCAAAGCAGCTAGAGGTTTTGTAAAATTGTAAAAAAAAACAGTACAACTACATGTAGACTGAATTGAATAGCTGCTTTTTAAAGAGATTATTATCAGCAATCTTTCTTCAGATAAGACAGACAAGAAATAAAACAATAGAGAGTGTTATAGTGTTTAACTTGTTATAGAACTCCAGTAAAGATGTTAACACATTGAAATCATTGAAATTAATCAATTATAGCAAGGTAATTTCAAGTTTATTCATTTAATCCTCACCTTGTAATACATGTTGTTAATATGGTTGGTTACATGACACCAGAACATTCTATAGTATATTTTATCAAGCTTTTAATTTATTTTTTTTTGGCACGATCAACTTCAAGCAAAGTAAACTTAATGATTATTTAAAATTTAGTTAGAGTCACATTTTTGCTTTGACCTACAATCCATTAAAGGTAAGCAGTTAATATTTCAATAGAGACTCCTACCATTCGCTTGGCAGATGAAAGATATTAGAAGAGGCAGGCTTCTCAGAACATAATTCTAATTAAAGTTACCATGCACGTTGCCTCCATTTCCAGTACCTACCTCAGCTGGGTAATCTATCGTACTCATATTGAACAAAGTACTTCGACTAGCAAACCTTCTTAATGTATTAGGCATGGAATTAAATTTTTTAAGTAATGTAGCCCCAGAACCAACTTGCAAACATGATGGATCCTGGAAATAAATGCAAAAAATGGGCAACGAATGATATAAAAATGAATGCGAATGAGATTTATTTGGAGTCAAACAACATAGTATAAAGTGAACAAATTTTGGTTTAATATCCAACCACCTGCAGTGGAATTTCTTTCATAGAATCATTTAAATGTTTTGGCTTATGTAGTTTAAGTATGAGGCTCTTAAAAATAAATAAATAAATAGATAAATAAATAAATAAATAAAAATTTTTTTTGAAAATATTAGAAATAAAATATCAGTATTTTTCATTCAAAATTCAAAACAATATTTTCTAATGAAGCATTAAAACTGCTGATCTTTTTAAAAAGCTGGAAAAAAAAGAGATAGAAAAGATTAGTACATGTTTAGTAAGTAAATTTAAGTTGATGATCAATAAAAGTAATACTAATTTAACACTACATATGTATTTATGTGTGTGTATGTGTATGTATGTATGTATGTGTGTGTGTGTGTGTGTATATATCATCAATATCATCGTTGTATGTCCGTTTTCCATGCTGGCATGGGTTGGATGGGTGATTTTGGCCATTGTCGATTGTGAATGGAGTCATCACTCTCCTAGTCGGGTCGGGGGACCATGTCTCTCTCGAATGTCTCACTTGGCTTGGTTTCTATGGCTGGATGCTCTTCATATCACCAACCACTTTACAGAGTGTGCTGGGTGCATTTATTGTGACACCAGCACTAGAGAGGTTGCCATATCCAAGATATGACTATAGAGTCCTCTCCACCCTGTATTTTCACCACCAACACCACCACCATCATGTCTCTCAGGAAGTATAAATGAAGAGAAGATCTTCATCTGTGCCGTAGCGTTTCCGGGCCGTGTCAAAGGTCCTCCAGTTACAGCTACTGACATCATCATGAGACAGAGCAGGGTTTCTGTAGAGAATCTGTTGTTTGGTGTTGTTGTAACCACACACCACTATGAAATGACCTTGGTATGAGTTTCTGCTATCTCTGAAACAAGTCAGCTGACCGCATTTCTGGGAGCAGTCTTTCCACCATGTTGTTTTGTAATCGAACAGAGGTCCAGCCAAACAGACTCATCTTCAAGCCAGATACTCTTTTGGTTGTTTCAAGAGCAGTTGTGGGGTTATTGTAAAATCTTGGTGCAGGGTTCGTGTCGACAAACCTAGTAAAGCACTTAATAAAAATTCCCAGTGAAATATTTCTCAATTAAGACCATTTTTCTGTGGTTTTTCTTAGATATTCCACGAGACACCTTGCAATACAAACACAGTTGACATCCAGCCTCCATAACAACTTTTTTTATATATATATAACGTTTCTAATATGGGATATAGATACAGTTGGACAGGGCAAGGATATAATTAGTATGGATGTAAAGTAGGCATATAGAGCTCTAGATAGAGGCAGCAGTATCTTTAGTCTCTGGCAGTTGCAACCTATAAGTAAGGTAAACACAAACACTCCATTTTGGAACACTGCTTCAGCCAGTTGTAAGGGTGTCAATGCTTAACATGACATCATTAGGTGTATGAATTTCTTTGTTTGGGGTCGATTAGGGTAGAAGTATTCTCCTGATAGACATCAACAGTCATATATTTATGATCAAAGGTTACCAGCTGTTGATTGCGAAAGAAGATTCTCCTTGCAAAGTATCCTAAATAAATTAAAGTGGTGTAGGCTCTGAGTTAGCACCATATCATTGTAAAACATTCTCTCACAAGAAAAAAGCCAATTAACATGAAGTGTAAAATGTTAATGGAAAATAAAAAACATGCAAATCTTTTGACTATTCCTACAACTACTGATATTTCATAACATATGTTATAAAGAGACATAGAAGTAATTTTAAAACAATGATCATGAGGAAGATGATTTTCATGCCATAACTCAAACCTTCTCACAATCAAGATGATGGCAAGTGACTCTTCTCAGGCCACAAAGGGCTCCTAGTTTCTTCCTTCCAACCGATACTTGCTAATGGATGAGAGTTCTGCTGCTAAAAGCATATGTCAAGTGGAAGCTGGGAATTTTCACAGACGTGACATTTCCAACACAGACATCGACAATGACAAACACACTATACATCTTTTCCTATCTTAAATACACATACCAACACACAACTAGAGACTCTTCAGACCTCACTGAGGGAGATAGCACAACTCATCCCAAAGTGAGGATCAGGTGATGTAGGATGGAGCAATAGAAGGCAATGCTGGAGAAGTGGGATTGAGGAAGAAAGTTCTATCATCTCTTAACTACCAGTTTTTGAATGCACTTTCAATTACAAACCTATATTCTATTTGAATAATGAGAGCCCTGTAGGTTTACCCCTGTGATAAAGTAATGATAAACTAAAAACAACAAGATTTTTATGTACTTACAAAATCTAAGTGTGGTATTGCAGGCGGGGGTTCACCATCAATTTCTTGTATAGACTGATCGATGAAATCAGCAACAGCTTGATAATGTAAATAGTTACATTTTGTCTTGATGAAATTCCATTTATTAACAGAAACCTTATGTTTGCGTTTTTGTATTCTAAATAAAAAAAAAAAGAGAAGTTGCATTGAAAATTTGAAAACATTTTAAATTATAACAAAAATCCTTTAAAATTTCATCATTTTTTTTCTTAAGGTGATAAGGTTTGCTTTATTCCCAACTAAGATGGCAAACATTTCACCCCACCTCAAAGTAGAGTGTCCTGCACTAGCCTCTCTATCAATACTCCTAACCTGTTGCTTGTTTGTTATAAACCTTATCATTCTCCTACAATGATATAAGCTAATGAGGGAGTCTCTACATGATCATTGGATCTGCTAGAAATAGCACCCAAATCTCCCTCAAATCACACCTACTATCTTAAAAAGAATACATTGGATAATGAAGTCCTAGATACACTGTGTCTGAAAACAAAGATGAAATGGTCATGGCTGGAACGCCTTTGACCATAGGTCTGCTTGATCAGGGCTGACCTAAGACTAAACAATAGCAACTACAATGATACATACTTTCTTGTCTTGAATATCAATCTGTATTTTGTTTACGAAAGCTGTGTTTCAGTTGTTTTGTTGGTTTGATTTTGTTTTTTTAACGAATTCTAACCAAAAAGAAACAGTACTTTAAAACAGCGTACCAACCAACTGGAACAATGTGCTTGCTACTGCAGTGCTGTGTATGGGTGACCTTGACTTTCAGTCTCATAATAGCCACCTCACACCACATCAGTTAGTCATTGATCTACACAAGCTAGAGTGAACGTATGTTTAGTGCACTTGGTGATTTGTTGCAAGTTGAACAATGAAGGATTTGGAAGAGTTTATGTGAAACTCTGTTTCAAATTGGGAAAAACTTTTATGGAGACTTTTCTAATATCGGGGAAGATTGTTTGAGCCATACACAATATCACATTTCAAATAGGGAAGAACATCCACTGAAGATGATGACAAATCTGGTTGACCTTCCATGACAATGGACAATGATCACATTGCGAAAGTGTGTGCTGCAATCCATGAAGTTTCCAAAGAAGTAAGCATCTGTAAAAGACTGTCCGTGAAATTTCCAAAGAAGTGGCATCTGTAAATGCCACAAAATTTACTGCAAAAGTCACTTCTTATCTGTGACTTTTTCACAAAGTACGAGAAGACTCCCCCGGATTTGGCCCCTCTGGACTTTTCTTGTTCCTAAAGTTGAAATCCACCCTGAAAAGTTGCCAATTTCAGATGATAGAAGGAATAGAAGACAATTCGCTATGCAAACTGCACACTACCCCTGAAAATGTGTTCCAGGACATGTTCCAAAACTGGGAAAAACGTCGGGAGTGGTGTATCAACAGTGGAGGGAAATATTTTGAAGGAGACAAGTCTGATTAAATTGTAAGTGAAGCAATAAATTTGATTTTTGAAAAGTTTGATTTCTTTTTGGACAGACCTTGTATCATTATTAAAACACAAATTACATTCAATGTCTAAATACTCTAAGACAGGTAACAGAATAAACTAGTCAAAAGAAACAACAAAAGTAATGAAGAAACTAAGAAAAACGTTTTCTAGTTCACATACTCCAACACAGTGGTGTTCTCATCCTTCTCTTTTAAAAGTCTTGAACATGATTCAACGTCTGCTTCTAGCTGAGTTTGTTCTTTTAAGACGGTGTTTTTCTGTTCTTCGTATTTGTTGACATCTTTCCGAATATCTTCAAGTCTGAAGAAAACAAAAACAAAAGAAGAAGTTCAAACATTACAGAATTTTAGAAAAATTATAGGGCAGGCATGGCTGTGTGGTTAAGAAGTCCACTTGGCATCCACGTGGTTTCGGAATCAATCCCACTGTGTGGTAACTTGGACAAGTGTCTTCTACTATAGCCTCAGGTCGACCAATGCCTTGTGAGTGAATTTGGTAGACAGAAACTGTGCGGAAGCCCGTCGTGTGTGTGTGTGTATGTGTGTGTGTACGTGCGTTTGTGTTTGTATCTGTCTATACATTTGTTTATGTCCCGTAACTTAGCAGTTTGGCAAATAGAGACTGATAGAATAAGTACAACACTTTAAAAAAAATAAGTACTGGGGTCAATTTGAACGACTACAGCCCTTCAATGTGGTGCACAAGCATGGCCACAGTCCAACAACTGAAACCAGTAAAAGAGTAAAGAATAACATATTGATTTCTAACATCTCAAATTTGGAAGGGGAGCGGTATAGTCAATTAGATCAACCTCAGTGCTTAACTGGTATTTAATTTATCAACCCCAAAAGGATGAAAGGCAAAGTTTACCTCAGCGGGATTTGAACTCAGAACATAAAGGTATATAATTAAATACTACGAGGCATTTTTGTCCATAACTCAACCAATTCTATCAATCCACTGCCATAAGATATCCAGAAGATGAAATGGCCAAGTTAGATAAGGTGTTGGTTTACCAGCTCATAGTTCACTAGTTCAACTCTGTTGTAGGTGTTCAATCTCTGAGCAGGACACTAATTCTACATGTTCGCACCCCTAACTATTAAACAACGTAGAGCTATGATGCAGTAGTGGGTTGTATGAGGTCTTGCAGCTCAAGGGAACATGCATTATTTTTACAAAACATTTTTGGATCAGCAGAATCATTACAGTGTCAGACAAAATGCTTTATGGCTTTTTACGTTCTGAGTTCAAATCCCATCAAGGTTAACTTTGCCTTATATCCCACCAGGCTGATAAAATAAGGTACCAGTCAAGTACTGGTATCAATATATATTTATATAATGCATCCTAGATGTGAATGGAGTTATAATAGAAGAAGCTTCTCATGTGGCAAGAAGCACATGTGTTGCTTCATTTCTGAAAGTATGCATGCATGCATGAAGTGATTACACTTATTGGACACATGCATGTCTTTATATGATACATATCTACATGGTCGTATGTTGAATGTACTTAATGTGTACATATATATGTTTCATGAAAAGTAAACTGCATATAACACAAATACATCAATAGTATTGATTTTACAGTGACACAGGTCCACAAATTTGAAGGGAATGGTTACAGGGCCATTAATTCACAGAATTGCTAGAGTGTCGGACAAAATACCTTGTCCATATTTGTTCTCACCCTTTACATTCTGAGTTCAAATCCTACCAGTGAGGTACTAGTGCAGGGGGGAGTCGATTTAATCAAGTGATACTTGTGCCTCCCAGCTCTGAAAAGGGTCATGGGTGCTACCATTCTTCTTCTGACTAAGCGATAATAATATTAGTAAGTTAAATTGCTTCAAGCTTAGCTAGTACTTAAAAGAAATCATTTATCTGTCTCCATCCATGTAGTAGTAAAATAAATATTAGTCTATCTGTTAGTTAACCTGTAACAGACTAGTACACTACTCAGATGGATACATGTGTCTCCTTTAGTTAATGCATCCGAACCAGCAGTAGAGGTGGGTGTTGAGAATGCAGACATGATTAGCAGTGATGGGGAGGGGGGTGAAAACAGACCTAATCAACAGTGGAGGTGGATGTAGTGAAAGCAAACCTAACTGGCAGTGAAGGTGGGTGTTGTGAAAGCATAGTAAGAACAGAGTGGAAAAAGTTCAGGGAGCTATTACCTCTGTTGGCAACCACGGGATTCTCTCTCCAGGTGAAGGGCAGATTGTATGATGCTTATGTAAGAAGAAGTGAACTATTGTATGGTAGCGAAACATGGGCATTGAATGCGGAGGATGTGTGAAGGCTAAAAAGAATTGAGGTGGGCATACTCTGCTGGATGTGTAACGTTAGCATGCATAAACGACAAAGCACAGAGGAGTTGAGGCAAAAAAAATTTATCAGAAGAATTAGCTGTAGTGTGTAAGAGAAAAAGACTGTGCTGGTACACACATGTAATGTGTATGAAGGATGACAGCTGGGCGAAGAAGTTCCAAGTGATCCAAGTGGAAAGAGTCTGCAGAGGAGGAAGACCAAGAAAGACGTGGGAAGAAGTGGTGATGGCTGATCTCAGAAGGCTGAACCTCACGAAGAAGATGACAAGGGGCTGCAAGACACTGTCCTACAGAAGACCCATTCAACTCATGCAAGTATGGAAAGACAGACATAAAATTATGATGACGATGATGATAATGGTGATGATGATGATGATGAAACAAATGCCATGAAGTACTAATCTTATCAGGTGTATAAACTTGTGAAAGAATGTAACTATGTTTTGAAATAGAATTAAATAAGATTGCAGATTTAACATTTCTTATTCATTTAATTCAGTCCTTTCGATGCTAACAAAAGTTTGAAGTGTCCTACCAATTTATTCTGTCGAAGATGTTATTGGAAGATCAAATTCTAGCTGATTGTGCCAATTTCAAGATCTCTTTCAGAAGAATTATCATCATCATCATCATTTTTACATCCACTTTTCCATATTGGCATGGGTTGGACAGGTTTGTTTCTACACAACATCTCTTCACTTGTCATGGTCTTTTGTCATTTCCTTTGTGAGGCCCTGCATCTTGAGATCAGGCCTCATCACATCAACCCACATCTTCTTTGGCCTTCCTCTTCTGCAGGCTCCTTCCACTTGCATCGTTTGACATTTTTTCACCCATCTATCATTCTTCCCACACATCACATTCCATACCAGCACAATTGTCTCTCTTGCACACTATGGCTGATACCTTTAATGACCAATTTTTCTATCAGCACACCTGTTCTCTGTCGTTTCTGCATGTTGACGCCACACATCAAGCGAAGCATGCTCATCTCATTTCTAACCAGCCTTAGCATATTCTCCACATTTAGTGCCCATGTCTTGCTACCATGCCATATCGCACTTCGTACACAAGAATCATACAGTCTGCTCTTCATTTGGAGAAAGAGGCCCATTGTTGTTTAACTTGAGGTCGGCCTTTATTGAGCAGTCCTATGGCACGCATGTAGTCAGCTAAATAACGAGGCACAAACCACAGAGCTATCTTCCCAGTTATATCATGTCCCCACCTAGCCAAAGACTAAACTGCACACTTTGAGATGCAGTGATGAATTGTATGGGGTGCAGTGTGACAGTCTGGACATGTTTCACCCTCTTCCCTGTTCAGTCAATCTCTGTACGCTCACAGATCTGTGGTAATCACAGTGGCAAGGTGGACTTGGTTAGAGTGTCGTTCCTCTGCACTTATAGCAGTTTCTCTTCACTTATAATAGAAGTCCTTTGTTACCAACAACTTTTTCCACCTCATCCTTACTGTGGCTACTATCAACATACTAAACACTACACACAAAATACCTGTATCTTGACTTTAATTTAAACCAATATTTTATTGAAATTTTAAAGCAAATCCAAAACTATGACTTTTGAAATACTTACCTTTGTTTGATAGATGTAGCAGTGAGGTCATCAATGGCTAATTTCTCTGCGTTGAGTGTACCCGAGTAGTCACTGAGTAGAGCTGTTGTGAAGGTCACCTTTTCACCAGTCAATGGATTAGACCTAAGGAACAAAATAATATATATATATATATATATATATAAGACTGCACAATTCCAACATAAAGTTGTATTGACCAGTTTTATGTTTTTGTACAACATAAAATAAAACAACTACACACACGCACACACACACCAACTCAGAATACAATTTAAAGACCTTCTTCCATCTGTCTACGTTTACCATCATGGTGCCATGTGATCAAACAATTTAAAACAATAAATATCATATTTCCATTTTTTTGTGTTACAGAATAAAGAAACCTTGAATTGGATTAAGTCAGCAAAAAGACCAATTGGCAGAAATTCCAATCGAAAACATTCAAAGAATTTGCACTGAACAATAATAATTATTGATTTTTCTCTAAAGCACAAGGCTCTGTGAGACAAGTGGGAAGGAGTATAGTGAAGTGACGTGATTTTAGTATATTACTGGTACATAATTTATAGAGCCTTAAGAGAAGAAGAATAAGATCAGTCCCAATAGCACTGATTTTTTAAAACTCGTTTCTGAAAGCCAGAACAATGCAAGTTGGAAATATAGGAGTGAAAACAGAAGTAAAGTAAAACAAAACAACAGCTTACACTTTTACCTTATATTTCGATATTTCAGGGTTAAGATCCCATTTTCAAGATAACATGAAGCATGGTGACAAGCTCATTGCCATCCTCCATATTGTCTTGAAATTGTCTACCAAATGGGATTGAACCTGGAACCTTGTGGTTGCAAAGCGAACTTCTGAAACAAACATTAATGCCTGCACCCATATTTGAACCCTAAAACATACAGTACTAAACACAGCAAGGTATCTACTCTGGGTCTCTGCTGTTTGAGTTATTTTACCAGTTGAAATATGATTGGTCGTAACTCAAGGTTAAGTAGAAATTTTGATGATTCCATCCACCCCCGTTTATTCATAGTAATTTACCAAGTGTCACAATGTGCTGCAGCATATTTTATATTTGAATGTACTAAACAGTTGATAGACACCACCCAGCATGTTTGTCTATCACAGGTTTTGTTTCATTACTACTGCAAGATAACAAAAAAAACAAAAAACATCAGCAATGAACTGTGCCTCTCTGTCACACCTGATTATAGCCAGTAGACTAGGACAGCAACATAATGTAGCAATGGTGGAAGAATGCAAATCATTGATTCTTCAGCCAGTAAACTGGCATCGCTTTAACTTCAATCAACTGTATCTTTAGGATTACGTATCAATAGATCCAATAAATGCCTATTTCTGATGATGGATTCTCCGTTGGCTTCAACGATGAGTGTTCCATTGTTCGATCAAAAGAACAGCCTACTCATTGAATTGATGTGTAAGCAGCTGAGCATTCCACAGACACATGTACCCTTAATGTAATCCTCAGGCAGAATCAGCATGAGACAGTGTGACAAGGCTGGAACTTTGAATTACATGTACAATCCATCTGATTGGCTTTCATAAAGTTTCCATCCACCCAACTTCACTTACAAGGCTTGGGTTGACCCAAGGCTATGGTAAAGACACTTGCCCAAGATGTCACTTAGTGCGATCCCACCCGGGGCCTCATGATTGCCAAGTGAGCATTCAACCATGGCTGCCTATTTATATGGACCTTATAAATTGTCATTTATAAGGTCCATTTTTTGGCTATCTACTGTCAGACAGTGAATAGCCAAACAATTATTTACAGATTTTATTCCAATAGTGTAGATTTCACAACAGCTGAAAGTCTCTTCTAATGTAAATATACAATGCATGAATAGACAGTTATCATTATATTTTGACACCAACCTGCCTGAGACCACTTCTTTCATTTTAAAGCAATCATACTTAAATTACAACCTTCCATCATCATTTTATATAAAAACCTTTCATTAAGTCTTGTTCCAAACACAAAACTAAATATTGACAAATTCAGTTATTTTACTAAATCCCCTCCAAATTCTTGATTATTTTCAAAATTAATTGAAATACATGGACTGTGTATTACATTAGAAATATGGCAACAAGAGGGTCATCTATATATTATAACTTCTCCAGTATCACTTCAGTGAACAAAGTAGGATTTATAATCACAGCCTAGAGAGGTGGCATGACTTCTAGTAATTTAACACTTTAGGTTCCCTGAAAAAAAAAAAAAGACTGGGAAAGTGTATTTGTCACTTACTTATGTTTGGCAACGAAGTCTTGAAAATATTGCTCTGGTTCAATACTATTAACACTCTTGGAAATTATACTTGTGGAGGAACTGGATTTTGACATAGTCAGATCTGTCAGTTGAGTGTACTGAGACAAAATGTATTTCCTGAAAAAAAAAAAAAAATGGTTCAGTATTTTATTAAAAGAAATAAGAAATAATTAATAACATTACAACTGACATTTACAAAATAAAAAAAAAAAAATTGAATAAATATGTATATGGAGTCAAATCATGTCCATATATGTTTAATTATATTTAGTCTTGCTGTGAAATTAAGCCACATGGTTAAAGCAGAGGGCTTTCGGCAGCTTGAAATGAGGATTGAACCAACTAATTATGCTTTTCTTAAGGCTCAAGGTTCACTTACCTCTGCCTTTCAAGCTGCCAAAAACAGAGTTAAGTGATCTCTGAGAATTTTAAGAAAGACAAAACTAGTCAGTTTTATCCTCATTTCAAGCTATTGACAGTCCTGAGCCCTAGTTTCACAGAAAAATAAATATACGCTTATCAAACATATGATATATGACTCAGGATTCATATTTATTCTTATCCAATTCTGTATTAGTACTCTAGCTTTTTTTTCTTTCTTTAAGGATTTTATACCAATTTTCCATGTTAGAATGGTTGAGATGGTAGTTTAAAATTTAGTCATTTACCTAATGTTGATTTAATTGTTGTTACAGTTGAATGCCCTTCTGAACTTTAAACATTCAACCATGAAATGCGAATAGCAACTATTTTCAGCTAGGCAAATTGATGTAACTAGAGTAATGTGAGTTGCTTATAAGTACAACTCACAGTGAGCCAATGAAGGAGCATCTACACAGTCACTCAACCTGCTAGAAATAGCACCTAAATCTCCTTCAAATCACATCCTACCATCTTAAAAACAGATGGACACATTGGACAATGTAGTACTAGATATACAAAAATACAGGTTGGTAAAGGCTAGTACACCTTTGATCAAAGGTCTGCTTGATCAAAGGTTTGTTTGATCAAAGGTCTGCTTGATCAAGGCTGACTTGAGGTTAAACAACAACTCATAATGAAAATCCCAATTCAGCCACTGTCACTCTTTTTAAAGACTGCCATATTCCTATCTTTTTGGAGGTGATGAGCAATGTGGGTTAAAGTGATTCTGGCAGGAAATCAAACCCATGCCATATTTAGGGTTAAAGTAATGTTAAAATAATGGTCAGTAATGACCTAATTAGACTTTAACCTAAATTAGTATGTAATTATTTATACATCTAACTTTGAAGTTAAGTCCCACCAATGCACCGCCTTTTTCTCACAGGGTTACTCCCAACCTGCTCTCAATGCAGCCTGTTACCAATCCCAAGCCATAAACTGCAACTCTGCCCTCCTACCCTACATCCACCCACCCAACAACTGCATTTCTCCCCCCTCACCTTTCACCCCACCAACTAGCCTCTCCAATGTGACATCCTTCATAATTCCCGCTTTCTTCAATCTGACTCAGCTAACCACTCCCCTCTTTCCGGAACCTCGACTCCTTCAGATGTGTCCGTAGCCTACACAACATTCTGGTAAGAAGTTCCTTCACTCCTAATCACACCCAACCTGGAACATCCATCTGCTCCTGCTCCCATGTAGCACTTGTCTTTTCATTTGTAACATCATAACTTTGTGCGGTCCTAAATCTACCTTCAAAGTTGCCAACTACTTCACTTGTACTTTCAGCAATGTTATATGCAAATGTCAACTATGTAAGACTTTGTATAAAGGTGAAACTGGCTAACACCTGATAGATCACTTCATAGGGTCTCTGCTTGATGTGTGTTACAACACCCCCAGGGTCACTTCTACCACCACCTTTTTGTCTTGGATTATTCCAACACTATGATTCCCCTTCCACTAGGCTACTTTGGGAACAAAGACTTATTTTCAGGCTGGTTACATCCTTTCCCCCATGGTATCAACAACCACTCATATTCCCTGCCCCTTCCCGCTTTACACATATAGATGTACTCACACTCATACGACCCCCCCCCCACACACATGCATACTGTTGTATCCACACACATACTGACTAAAATAGACACACACACACACACACACACACACACCAACTTTGCTACTGTTTACTATTCTTTTTGCATATGTTCAACATTTCTACCTACCATCCACCTACACTCTCCTCTACTTTGAAACCCCACACCTACCTATATACTTCCTTCATCCATTATTACCATGACTTCTGTATAACAGCACACAGATTTTGTTCTTTTCTTTTTCCCTTCTCGCATAGCAAATTACATTTACATTACATTTATTTTTATCTATTTTCATTACTAACAAATCCTGTAATGTGTGATAAGAGTCTGTAATCAGGGAGTCCACTCAACAACTAACATGGTACTTAGCAATGGTGTTACCAGTGATTCCACATTATTATTATACAACACCCAATAGCAGCAACAAGGGAGCTTCTACGTGGTTGTTAAACCTGCTGTAAAAAGCAGCCAAATATCCCTTAAATAACACCCCCACTGTCTTAGAAAGGGACACATTGCATAATGTGGTCCTGGGAAAAAATCAGAATGGTCACGGCTGGAATGCCTTTGATTATAGGTCTGCTCTCAATTAGGGTTGACCTGGGGATAAACAACAACAACAACAACATCACCACCTAATAGCAGTATGGGCCAACAGGATAGTCTCTATGTGGTCACTCAACCTGCTGGAAATAGTAGCTACATTTCCCATTAAATTACAGGCTACTGTTTTAAATCAGGAAAAGACACATTAGATAAGGTTGACCTAGGGCTAAACAACAACAACAACATCCAAGAACAGCTATGATTACTAAAAATCTACCCTAGAATATAATACCCAATACTAACAATATCACATATAATACTAAATAGCAATGTTATCACATATTATGATACTATAACGCAGTATGGTCGAATGGTTAAGAAGTTTGTTTACAATCACGAGGTTCCAGATTTAATCCCACTGCATGGTATCTTAGGCAAGTGTCTTTTAACATAGCCTCAGGTCGATCCAAACCTTGTGAGTGAAATTGGGTAGACGGATACTGTGTGAGAGACTGTTGGATGGACTGTGCCTGTAATTCAAAGGTTCAGCCTTGTCATACACTGTGTCACACTTATTCTGTCTAAGGATTACATTAAAGGTACATGTGTCTGGGGAATACTCAGCCACTTACACACTAATTCAATGAGCAGGTAGCCCAGTTGATCGAACAACTGAATATTTATCATCGAAACAGATGGAGATCCAGTTAACTTTTTATGATAATAGTAATACTGTCACATATTATAATACAAAATAGCCATGTTATCTACAATATATCTAATAGCAGTCTATTTCACATGATACTGCATATGATATCATATGACAGAGGTAATGTACTAAGACAAATTGGATTGCATAAAGAACAGAATCCTACCATCCTTCAGTTAGACCAATGTGTGTTTCTTCATGGTGTGTCAAAAATGAAGGGAGAAGTTTTACAAGATAGTCATTCTGGTGTAATGAAGCTACTTTTATGGCAATGATATATTCATTGTGCAATTTGTGCAGTTTGGATGTTGTTCGAAGGTAGTGGGATTTAGCATCTTCAATTTTTTTCACTTTTCCTGTAAACAAAGAAGAAAGGAATTATGAAATTAAATTAAACATTTAAATATTTAAAAAATTGAATTAAAATTTACATAATGGGATTTAAATATGTCAGTTCAATTCAAAATAGATTCAGTAAATGTGTAATAAATCTAGAAAGTTGAATCTATCTAAAGACAACAGAAATCATGTTGAGATTTGTGCACAAACTTGGCAATTTCAACACTGGAAATTACTAATGTCATCATTGGCATAATCTCCACTAATAATACCATCATCATCATATTCAATTTTGTTTACCTCATCCCACAGCAATAATTGATGTGGAAATTCAGGTCTGTTTCTTTTTTTATTGCCTGCTATTTCAACTGGTGGAGTCCAGAGAGTCTTTGGCTGTAGGTATTATTTCATTATATGTAAAAGTGCAGGTATGGCTATGTGACTAAGGAGTTTGCTTCACAACTATGTGGTTTCGGGTTCAATCCCACTGCATGGCACCTTAGACAAGTGTCTGTTACCATAGTCTTGGAACGACCAGAGCCTTGTAAGTAACATTTGGTAGACAGAAACTGTGTGGAAGCCCGCTGGGGGAACTGTTCTTGTTCTTCAATGATAGACTTAATCTGTTATCCAGTTTAACACCATTATCTGACTCTTGGGTGCTTTCAGTACAGTACACTCTGTTGCAAGCATTCTGTCCAGGTCTCTTGCTTGAGGATAAATTCCTCAATTCCTCCCTTCCTCCCACCAGTCTCAGAGGCCCTGAAAAGGGTCTTGGGTGCTGCCCTTCTGCCTCTGACAAAGTCACGTAAAAAAAAAAATATTAATGGATGCATATAACTTTGTTGTTTAATGTTAATGCTGCATATTTCACACGTGTATATGGTAGATTCATGGGTCTCTCTCAACATCTTCTGCATTTATCAGCGGGACTCTCATGTACCAGTAGACAGGACATAAGTTGCAATGAAGAAGATAGGAGTCCGTATCACATTGAGAAGAGTTACCACCATTTTATCATTTGCCACCTAGTGACCAACAAACCTGACTACAAAAAAATACTTCCAACTGAGCCTAGTAGAAATGTTTTGCCTACAATTTCAATGTTTTTGTCTTTGGTTTCATTAAGAAAAGAAAAAAGAAAAATCAAGCATACATAACAAAAGAAATTAAACCTACCTTTTGCACATAAATCATCATATCGTGCTTTGTCAACTTTGAACTTATCAAGCATTCTGGTGTAGTCGTTTTCTTGTTTGTTCACATCATCTTGGATCTACAAAAACAGCAAGAAAAAAAAAAGAAAACAACCGGGAAATAAAATAAGTGTCTAATTTAATTTAATTCAATGTTTATTTATGATCAAAAATCTTAACTGCTTACTTAATCATCTACTACTATTGGTATCCTGGGGTGGTTGTCTAGCTCATGTAGCATAGAGTTTTCAGAGTGTTCCAATTGTGGAACATAGAACATTTTCAGAGTTGAAGATTATGTGAAAACTATGTTGGATGTAACAAATTGAAATAAATATGAAAAAACAATCCATACCCAGTTAAATGTTTGAGTAGCTATTTATAAAAAATACTGTGCGTGGCACCTTGGTTAAGTGTCTTCTACTATAGCCTCGGGCCGACCAATGCCTTGTGAGTGGATTTGGTAGACGGAAACTGTAGAAGCCC
>JAOPJM010206217.1:0-12764 GCA_027124095.1 Muusoctopus leioderma | reverse complement strand
ATACGATGGGCTTCTGAACAGTTTTCGGCTACCAAAATTCCACTCACAAAGAATTAGTTAGCACGAGACTATAGTAGAAGACACGTGCCCAAGGTTCGGCACAATGGGATCGAACCTGGAACCACCTGGTTGCTAAGCGAACTTCTTAGATACACAGCCATGCCTGATATTTGCGGAGAATTTGGTTCTTATTTCTTGCATGTCGAGCGATCGCGTTGAAGCTCCCTCGTTGTGATACAGACGAGTAGCGTGGATATAGTTAACCTTTTCACCGGTGAGTGATGTATTAAATTTCCCACTGATGACATTGGCCCCAATACCGAGGGAGCATCTTACGCGTTCGTTCGACTTGCTAGAAATAGCACCAAATCTCCTTCAAATTACACCCTTCCTTCTCCTCAAAAGAACACATTGAATAATATGTAATCCGGAGTAGTTCGTCTGAATAAAAGATGGGATTGTTATAGCTGGAATGCGTTTGATCAAAATAGATCTGCTCACGATCAGTGCCAACATAACCAACTGTCTGGTTATGTATTCTCTTCTTGAAATAAATACATATCTGTACAGTAAAAATAAATGCTTAAATGTGTATATATTCACGTTGATAAATGTAAATATATGTCTTGTATGCGCATTTCTCTACGTACAGAAAAAGAGTGAAAAATATGACTCGAATTTCGACTTTAATTGGAGTTAATCTTCAGAGACCACAGACACTTTATTCTGTTTACATTAGTCAACGTGTACATTTACACATTTACACAGCTACGGTTTAAATCTTGTACTTTTACAGTACAGATATGTATTTATCCTATATCTCAGCTGCTTAGTGCGCAGTTAAATATCTGCTTGAAATATACCGATAATGAACCAATACTTTTAAGACATTCAGCTGAAATAATGAATTATAGCCAATTACCATCTGTATATAAATTTGATTTATTGCGAAACTCGTACGGTGTTCGTTCGATCAAAACCAATCACTGTTCTCCTTCAAAATGATTTATATACAAAAGTTAGTTTTAAGATATTAGTGTATTGAGATGGAGTGATAAGCAATAGAATGTTAGTATCTATTTCACAATATCAATGTTTGATGTTATTTGTGAGGCCCTGGTGGGGTTAATAAGTTCGCAGCCATATTTCGCGCATAAGTGCACACACATTCCTAATTGTTCGTAGTGCTTTATTTATCATGATTTTTATAGCTATATATGTATTTCTCTGCGTTTATATGTGCACATGTGTGTTTCTAAGTGTTAAGTATTCCGAACGTTATTAGAAATAATATATCTATACCTATATGTATTTCGTTCTCTGCCCATTTTCCTCTCTTCGTATCTCTTTATTTATTTATTGATTAATTGATTGATTTTTTGATTTTTACTCCTGGACAGCGTCTATAATCATTTTCAGAGCCTCCGAAACTGGTGGGAAGGAAGGAGAAAGTTATCCTCAGACTGCAGACCTGGCTCAAACGCTTGAAATAGAGTGGACTCCACTAAAAGCAACCAAGGGCCATGTTGTGGTGTTAAACTGGGCGACGGATTAAGTCTACCACCCAAGAACAGGAACGTCCCTCTGATGAGTTTCCACACAGTTTCAGTCCATCAAATTTCACTCACAGTGCTTTGGTAGACGCCAGGCAAATAGTAGAAGGCACTTGCTCAAAGAGCCACGTAATGGGTTTGAACTCGAAACCACGCAGTTGCGAAGCAATCTTCTTTACCACACTGCAATGTCTGTGCCCATAAATATCTATCTATCGATTGATCCCTCAATAGCGTCGTCGTTAGTTTATGTGATGTGAAGTATTTTGTTATTTATGTGCCTTTGAAGACTAATCAGTCAATTTCTGGAGAAGCACATTAGCTTTCCTAAAAGCAGTGTGGAGTGATGTGGGTGTTTCTCCACTTGCTCTTTTACTGTATTGAAATATATCTTGGCAACTTGGAGAGACTGAGTTAAGATTCAAAGTGCTGAATGCCACTTTGACAACTTAATCAGCAGACACTGTGGTCATAAGCTACGTATACCATTTTGGAATGCTTTATGGGAGTAACCTAAAGATCTTGCACTACTTTTAAGATGTGGATGTAACAGATCTGCCGTAGTTAGTTGATTAATTGATTACTTAAAGAATTAATTAGGTAATTGTTTAATTAGTCAGCTTGGTAATCAACCAGTTAGTTATTTATTTATTTATTTATTTAGTTAGTTAGTTAGTTAGTTAGTTAGATATAGGGGAATAGGGGAATAAGTTTTTTTTCTTTCCACACGAGTAGAGGTATAAAGAATAGAAGTTGAAAATGCACTTGGGGTCTTTAAGAAGATTTATTTACATTTACTTAACCGGTTTCACAATTGTTTTGATTTTCAAAAGTAATGTTGGATGGAGGGACCTGGAGCTATGCCGAATTGGTCTCGACTATATATATATATATATGTGTGTGTGTGTGTGTGTGTGTGTGTGTGTGTGTGTGTGTGTGTGTGTATACACACACACACACATACTGTATAATTTGTTTACTCCTCCCCTCGCTTTTATATAACTTTATTTTGTCCATCCCCATACGTTTTCTAATTCCTTTGTATAACGTTTTTTTTTATTGTATTTATGAAAGGGCCCTGATAGCAAATAAAGATGAAAAGACTGTTGTTGTTTGCTGAGAACGGTCACGTTTCACAGAGCTCCGCGTAGAACGTATTTTCTTCCAGGATTCCCTTATGAGAAAGGAAAACGTTATTTTTGTTCTTTTACCGCTAAATAGCATCGGAACATTTGAATCTCTACGCCATTACTTAGGGTAGCGGAAAAGGTTATCTTTATACATTTTAAACTGTTTTAAAATTTTTTGACAAATAACCATTTGCAATATTTACAGGTGTTGCAAGATGGCCGCCTTGGAAATGGTAGGAAGTGGGGCTCGCTACAGTAGGGTAGCTGTAACGTAAACAAACACGCCCCCAAATTAGTAATCAAACGCACAGACAGACCTCCGAACTAACACACCTGCACTTGTATAATAGAAGACAGAAAAGAACAGCGCTGAAAACATTAATTTGAATGAAAAACAAAAACAGGACTAAAAGCAACGACAAACAGCCTTTCATCATTTGTTCACGTTGTAGAACAAAAAGAGCGAAGTGACTTGATCTAGCTTTTCTTGTTGACATTTTATAGATACGTATTGTTTTTGTTGATTTCCTCTTCCTTTTACTCGGTGTAAAGCCGACTGTGTTGTATTTCGTCAGTGAATTGTCCCCAATGTACACGGGTCCGGTTAAGGGGTTCGGCGACTAGTTTGAACTGGATCTCCAAGTGAAGGAAAACTATAAAGAGGTTGCGAGTAGGGCGACCAGTCACTCGGAAATTGGCTGAGAGGAAACTGTCATGGGGGAATCGAGCTAACGCCTACATCGGCTCGTTGGTGTACTACCACCTGACTGTCGTGCCTTAGCCCAAGAAGCACCTAATCAAATTGAAGCGCATGGTCCGGAGATCCATCTGCTGCCAACATCCACTCCGTGATGGTCTCGTAATGCCGTTGATGATGATATGCAGGCATGCACTGAGGCTGATGCACCTTCAAAGATTCTTAGACTATTGCGACGATGATGACGGTGATCAGTTATGAACGCCTTTTCTGCGACACATCTTTCCGCATCTCGTCTCTTTGACCGAACTGCAGCCCTGGGTCAAACGCAGATCAAGATCAGCGTTTGGCATTTGAAATGCAGTCAAGTGCTCGCTGCATTCTACCCGCTGGATAATACGGTTGGTGAACAGTTAACCTTCAAGTTCTATAGAGGCTTAGTAGAATGTATTAGTAGCAATGACCTAGAAACGTTTTTAGGAGTCGATGAGGAAACTCTGATCAGAGTTCTATGGAGGGCTTTCAGGTCGGGGACTATTTACAATTTACAAACGTCCTTGATCTGGCAGTGCTACTGTGGGAGCACATTTCTTGCTCGTGACAAGCTCTACAGACTTGAATGTACCAGCAGTCGAACCTGTCCAAGATTCGCGCAAGGTGATGAAACCGTCCTGCATGCACTTGAAGAGAATGATGAGGGTGGAGAGAGGGGCGCTGCGCTCCAGTGTATTTTACGAATGACAGGTGGGAGTGGCGAGTCTTACGAGGCTAAATGGGCCTACTCTGATTATGCGACTGTAAGCAGGAGGCAAGAAACTGGGTGAGAGCATTTTTGATTCCTTTGATACATCCCAATAATCCGGGACTCTTCGGTGTGATTTTGTTCCGAATTACCCAAGGTGGTTCTCCCCACAATGGGAACCTTTTCTTGTTAACATGTTATTGCTATTTTTTGTTGATTTCGTCTTCTTTTTACTCGATATAAAGCCTCACAGTGTGGGGATTTTTTTTGTCCGTGCTGGTTAAAAGTATTCGAAGAAAAACAAATTAAGTGGTTTACTTTATGTTAAATTGTTATATCTAGATAAATGATCGGAAGATATTGGTTTAGAAAGCAAAGCTAAAATAAGTTGGAACAGTAACAGTGTGTAAACTGTATGATCAGGAATATAGATAAGACGTTAAGGATTATATTTAGATAAAATATTTATGCGGAGCTTTGTGAAAATCGACCATTCATAGTAAAACAACAACAACAACAACAACGACAATAATAAAATCGTCGGCTTCCGTTAGTCTCGTGAGACCATGGATCAGCGCATGGAAAGTCTTGCTTTGGTCTTGTTGGCAGAGCAGAGTCTGCGGTGGCTGTAGAGGCCAACGCGAAAGTGACAGTCCCGGCTGCAACGACTGCATTTGAAGGTTGTGTCTGCGAGTCTTGTCCAGGTGTTGTTTTTTCGTCGAGCCCGCTTTTCTTCAGTAGCTAGCCTCTGACGGTGGTCCAGCTGGTAGAGTGCAGTGAGTGCCTGGTAATATTCCAGATGCCAAAGGCCAAACCTCGGTCTGCGTTTGACCCAGGTCTGCAACTCAGTCAAAGAGACGAGCTGCGGAAAGGCTTGTCGCACGAACGGCGACCACACCAGTTCACCGTTGTCGTCATTCAGGAATCTCTGCAGATGTGTCAGCCTCAGTGCTTGTCTGCATATCAGAAGCGACGGCATCCTGAGGCCTCCTTGTAATAAATGTTAGCAGCAGATGGACCTCCTGACCAACGGGACCTGTCCCTTCCATAAGAAGCGGAAGAGCATACGCTCCAATCTGGTCATGTGTTTTCTGGGACAAGGCACAACGGTGAGGTGGTAGTATGTCACCGAAGCAAAATAAATGTTAGCTACTTCCGCCCGACCTTTCAGGGAAGAAGCCTTTTGTATCCTTTACCTAGGTTTTACATTCCAACTATGGCTGTGTTGCATAAATATAACTGTATACTTTAGTACATAGTATTTTGTTTAAACATTTAGTTATTGGCGTGTTTGAATACCTTATATATGTTAATTACTTATAGTTTCGGTATGTGTGCTGAAACGGTGAACACTTCTCATTTGCAATGTCTTTTGGTATAATATAAAACTATGTTTTTACCCCTACGAGACTTAGCTATAATAAAATGAAAGCCTGGAAGGAGAAAGTTACCAAATTATATCATCTCTACTCCCATAAGAATGAAAGGAAAATTCGATCCAGGCAGATTTTTACATCAGAACGTAAAGGGACGTAACTAAATACAAGAAGACACTTTGTCCGTTGCTCTACTGATTCTGTCAATCCACCGCCCTGAGCGTGCTAATAATTAAGTTAATATCATAGATGTATGCCCATAATATAAGTGTTCATTTAGATTAGAATAAATCATACATTCATGGTTTTATACGTAAAAAAAAAGGATATCTATTTAAACCACACACTAGTGTGATGAATATATTCAGTTGTTTGACCTTTCGTAATCAGGTGTATTCAACAAAAGATGATCAGCTGCATTGACTTCAAGGTAGAGAGAAATTAGAGGAATGGGAGTTGTTATGTTAATACTTTTCCTAAGGCATTAGCGGAGTAATTGAAGTAGCCACAATCGGAAGTTCTAAGACTCGGTTCGCCGGAGGGGATTACTTCATACAGTACAACCGACACTTATGCTCATTATATCTGTTCATATACTTCATATACCCAAGTTCTTTACGTCAAACCATAGAATTATTTCCTGGTTAAAGCAAGATGTCTGCTTTAAATTTTGTTATCTTAAAACATATACCTAAACATATACTGAGTTGAATTATATACTTTAGTTGATATTGTTGTTGTTGTTGTTATTGTTGTTGTTGTTGTTGTTGTTGTTGTCCTTGCTACTGTTTATACCCAGGTTAGTCGAGATCGATCAGACCTACGACCAAAGGCGATCCAACCGCAACCATTCTGCCTCATGCTTTAGTTGATTAAACCGTGTAGTTATAGTGAAGCTTCATAACTGATACCTGTTTATTTGATCACGTTATGGTTGATTGCTGTAGTTATTGCAAATTGTTTTAGTTTGTATACTGGATCATATAATGTTAATACACCAGTGAGTGGGTCATGGAAGATGTACAGCTACTGATGTGTAAGGAACAGTGAAATAGAGGAGACTACAGATCATTGATCTTATTATAATTATTATTATTAGCAGTGCCGTGTAACTGAAGACTGAGTGTTCAGAATCTTCTGTGATGTATTCCTAGAATTAACATCTGTTATCTTCATTTCATAACAGTAATTAGGCTTCATGTGTTTAAAAACAGTTTTTACTTTCTCTCATCATAAGAGGAGTCAACTGTCGCAACTAACCATATGACTGATCTTAGAACTTACTACAATGTGATCTAAATCCTTTTTTAAATTACCAGTAGAAACTCTTGTAATTCTAATTTAGTAAACACTTAAATAATTATGGTGCGTTTTAAGGCCAAACTATTTTTGATAAGTGATCCTTCAAGTGATTAAAACAATGTAAGCTTGGAGAATTTACAAATATTTCCAAACTGAAGCCTAATCTTGTTTATGCCAAATTTTTGCAAATATTCTATGTCAGTTTTCTACACTTATATGATTTGTTCATTATTTTCGCCAATATTCTTCAGAGTAACGTTTCAGTATTTGGAGCAGTTTCTTGAACCATAGAATCTTCACAGTTGCTACTTACATGACTAAGAACTTCTACAACCTCTTAAGATAGAACACTCTGCATATAAAATTAGTACTTTAGCTAGAATGGCATAAAAATAGAGATTCCCGGGTGTATAGTTGTACATTATTCTATGTTAGGGAAGTAGAACACCGAAAGAGTTGCCTTACATTTCTGCTTTTAATTTTCAGCTTTACCTTTCTTTGTTTCGTAATCAATAATACCAGTAAGATAATAAGGTCTATTATATTAACTACATAGCCCTTCCCCTACAGCTATCTCTGTATCAAGATGAAATTTTTATTACAATGATGTATACTGTTTGATATTAAGTACCATAAAAAAAACACTAATTATTTGAAGATTCCATTGAGGTTTACCAAGTACAGTTTTAAAAGTAGATGAAGCTGTAGTTTAAAATCGTCATCAGACTATGTGCTAGGCCTACTTAATTAAATAAGTGGTTGCCGTTGAGTATTTCCAGATCAAGTCTAAGCGGGCATACCCATAAAGCAGTGGTCATCTTTAAAAGAAATGTGTAAATCAGTCATGTGGTCAGGCATCTAGTGTTCTTATGTACATTTAAAAAAAATGTTTAACTTATTCGAGCCAACATGGCTCGAATTAGGTCACTCGAACTGCTAGAAATAGCAGCCAAATCTACCTCAAATTACACCTTACTATTTTAAGAGAGAGAAGGACACATTAGATAATATATTCTTAGATAACCTCAAAAACTGGGATAGTCACGACTAGAATACTTTTGATCATAGGTCGGTTCGATCAAGGTTGACTAGAGGCAAAACAACAATTTGGTGATTCTTAATGACACTAAAAGTGTACACATTCTCTTTTCCAATATAAAGTAGGTACTCACAAAATTCTTTACAGCTACCTGGACCAAATCTGAGAAAATTGAATTTGAATGAGATTGATAGTAAAATCTATTTTAAATTTATATATCTGTGCGTTAATTTTGGCGTGTTTTTCAAAATTCTGAAGAAGTTTTCCAAGATTTTGGATTTCGTTTAAAATTTTGTTCCGCTTGATATTTAATATTTACAGTGTGATATTTAACATTTACAAATTAAACATTATAATGAACATTATTGGACATTCTGATGTATATTGGTTATGCAGTTTAGTAATCATGAGGACATCTGATCAATTAGACGTCAAATCAACAAGAATGTCCTATACAAAATAATATGACAAAAACTAGCAATTGCCAAGGGAATAGCAATAAAGAGTGTAAAATTGAAGGAAATCTGATCATCTATAGGTAATTAAATGAGATATGCTCAATAATAATTAGACGAATCGAAACTAATATACAGTTCTATTTAAAGAAAGTATGAGAGGAGATAATAAGAAATGAAATCAACAGAAGAGAAATTCAATGAGTTTTGACAAGCAACGAAACATTGTGTTTTAAGCAATTCAAATATAAACTGGCCTTTAAATTCAAATTACGCGCGTCTTTCATATTATACATTCTGAAAGGCATAAACATGTAATGGCAACCTCCAGCGAATATCCAGCTAAAGGAACCAAATATAGTTATGATTTTTAAGAAAGTCTTCTATTGACTCCATTAACCGTAGAAGTAATCAAATTCTTCCTATAGCCGCCTTTCCCTCTTGCTCCTTCGTTTCATGTGGCAGCTAATATACACATATTTCTTGAAATCAACGTTAATGGTGTTATTGCTGGTTAGTTTTTATTTTTTATTTTTTAAGACTGGTGTTTATGAAATGACTGTCTAATGTTGTATACAGTGAAGACACCGCCCCCCTTTGGGGGAACAGAGGTTAGTAGGCACATCACGCTGCCTGATTTAACGCAACTGCCTGGCCCATGGGTGCCTTTAGTGGAGTTCACTGTGCTGCAAACATTCAGGCCAGGCTTTCGACAGTGAACTATCGTGACCTCACGGCTCACCAACACTCTCTACACTTCCCTAGATGCCAACAAATTTAAACCTAAATCCACTGGACAATTCTCCCTCATTTCTCTAGCATCCATGGTCTATGATCCAACCTACACCCCATATATCACCTCTTACTAACACGAAAACCACACATACTATTCCTCTCCGAGATATAAATCTCTCAACCTTTATCCATAGTCCATATCTGCTGTCCATGCTACTCTTTCACTCTGAAAGGTGGTGTTTGAAAATATGCAGAGTCCACTCTCCCCGCCACTCACCTTTCTCACCTGGATATCAGCAACAAAGATTTCCAGTTACTCTAGCTCAAAGTTTTCTTCTCCCATTCCTCCAAATAAGTCCACTTCCTCTTGTGCTCTTCGAACTCCTCGAACCACAAACAACTCTTCGACCATATCCCTTCATGCATCGAGGACATCTATCTCACTTCACCCCTCTCCGAAGTCATCATCCTCGATGACTCCAATGCTCACAACTCTTCTGAGCTCTCACACTCATCCCATACCGATGCCGCTAGTGCAGAAACAGAATCTTTTGGCAATCATAAACTTTCTGCATCAACTAATTTCATCCCCTGCTTGCATCCCTGATTAACACAGATACTCCATACACCATTGATCTATTTCTCACATCCAAACCCAATCTCTACCAAACCATCACCATCTCTGCACCTATCAGGTTATCCGACCACTGCCTTATCGTGACTACCCACCATACATCCACATACCACGCAACGCTCCCCCACCCCCCGGAACCTATGGCAATTCAAGTTGACTGACTAGTCGGAACATTTCTATACCAGCTATCCCTGGCAGCACATGCACTTCACTCCTGACCCATCAGAAATAGTTAGGCTGGTGACTGAAACCATCCTCTTATGTATGTCACTCCACACTCCACACAATCAAAACTCACAGCCCCAAGCTCCCCAAGCTCCCCAAGTAATTCACCCATAGTTAGGCAACAGCAGTTCAAGCAAATTACATACCCTACGACGTTTGGAGAAAATCAGCCACCCCTACAAGCTGGACAGTTTTTACCCAGCAGCGCAACTCTTGCAAGACCACCATTCGGACTACCAAAGATACCTCCGTGCATCACACAGCCCACATGTTCTCATGCCTCCCACACTGCAGCACAATCTTTTTGTTCCTTACCAAAAGGATCTCTATCAACTTTACGGAATCCTTCTTTCCTCAACTTCTCAAACATGATGGTTCTGTAAACAGTACCTCCGTGGAGAAAGCCTCTACATTTGCTTCTCGTCTTACATCAAACTCCACACTGTAACATTAAGTAAATCTACTCTAACACTTTATCTTCTAGTCTATCAGGCTCGCCGCCATGCACATATACAAGCCAAGTCCGAAAGCACCCCCGGTTGCTTCAAACAAACCAAGCCATCGCTCCTAACAATGTCACTTCCATTACCCTGAAACAATGCACTCCAAAGATAGCCCCTCAAAACTCTTCAATCTCTCTCTCTTCCCCTCTCTCTTCCCCTCTCTCTTCCCCTCTCTCCCCCCTTCCCCTCTCTCTATCCCTTCCCCTCTTTCTATCCCTTCCCCTCTCTCTCTTCCTCCCCCTCTCTCTCTCACTCTTCAGGGATATATCATGATATTTGGAAACATGCTACAGTGTCTACCATTCCCAAGAACGGCAACCCCTTCGCAGTCACTTCCAACATCACAAAGGTGATGGAAACAACCATTAACAACAATCTTCTTCCTCACCCTGAATCTCTCTTCTCCTTAATGACCACAAGTGCGGCTTTCATAAAGCCAGTTCTACTGGAGACCTTCTGTCATATGTCACTCACCAGTGAGCTCTCACCCTCGAGAAATTTGGTAAAAACCTTCTTGTTGCCCTCGACAGCAGCAAAGTTTTTGACCATTTCTGCATACAAATCTGGAGAAACTGCCCGACTATGTGCTCCACCCGATTCTTGGATCGGTGGCGCCCTGTCAGATCGCACCATCGCTCTTTCTGACCCACATTCTATCGACTCTGGTATTCCCCGAGCTACAGGTTTGTCTCCACACTCTTCGTCTTATACATCAGCGACCTACTTGCTGCCGTCAAACCCAGCAACGTCGAATCTTACACAAATGATACCACTCTTCATTCCTCCATAAACTTCCGCACCCAAGTGTCATCCACATGCAAATATAGACATCTCACGCTAAATCTGCACTTACAACAAACATGAAGAGAGACCTCGAAAACATCCTCCAGGACGGTCATGTCTCCTATAACAGCACCAAGACACAATCACTACATATGTGAAGAAAACATTGTGATTTGGCTAAAAAGAACATTTGTTTTGTTGATTTAATAATATTCGCGCAAGTTAAAAAATTAATATATTTTAAATCATCTTTTAACATATATTGTTCTTTTGATATCTGCTTCCTATTTAAGTACACAGAATATTTGATGTATCCAGTAAATTTAATGTATTTGTTTCAGTGGAGAAACATTTTGAAAAGGTCACCGAAATTCTGAAACCCCACTAGAATATGTGCAAAGGCCTTTTAATATTACAGAAGTAATAGTAAACGCCATGCATCAAGGGATTGGTGTGTTGTTGTTCAGCCCCAAATTAGCCCTGATCGAGCACACCTATGACCAAAGGTGTTCCAGCTGACACCTTTCCGTATAATTTTAGATATAGCGTAACTAAGACTACATTATCCAATGTATTCGTCCCTTTATAAAACGGTAGGGGGATGATTTGAGGGACATTTTGCTCCCCTTCCTAATAACAGGAGGAGCGAAATAGTAGCCAAATATCCCTCAAATCCAACAATTTCGCTCTAAGTGTTATGAGCAGGTGGAGCGATCGCGTAAAGGCTCCCTCGTTGGCTCGCGCAACATGATGTAGTCTGCTGGTACAGCAACAGAAGATAAACGTACGTAAGGCAACACTAATATCATTGAGAAATATATTAAATACCCCTCCCCAAATCTAATTCTCCTTCCCGAGAGATTGTTGACTGTTTGCTTTATTAAGAAAGCGTTATTAGCAAAAATTGACAGAATCGTTAGAATGTCGGATAGAATGCTTTGTGGCATTCGTTCTGGCTCCCTGCGTTCGGAGTTCAAGTCCAGCCGAGGTCAACTTCGCCTTTTATCCTTTCAGGGTCGATAAATAAAGTACCAGCCCAGTACTGGAGTCGATTTCTCTCTCTCTTTCTCTCTCTCCCTCTCTTCCTTTCTCTCTCTCTCTCTCTAAGAGAGAGAGAGGGATCTCTCTCTCTTAGATATATCGGCTGTGATCAGACCTAGACAGGGATGGGCTTAAAAATGCCCAAGACGCGTTGATCACGGTGCCTACGACTCCATTAGGAGTTAACGGCCCAAGGAAAAACATCTGAACGACCTGAGCACATACCTCGGTTTCGACTCCCTGTTAAAGAAAAAGCAGTGTATGACACTTATAATGTTAAATGTCCAAATGAAAGAAATGGACGTCACAGAATCTTATTTTTTCTAACCTACAAATAAATGACATTATATCTAAGAAACCTTAATTATAAATCAAAATATTTTTATTTATTACTGATCAGAAAACACGAACAACTAGATTTATACCAAACATATAGAATGTACTCAATGTTTTATATTTGCCATTAAAAACCTCCAAATTGTTTCTATCTAATAAGAAATAACAACAAACCAACAAATACAGAAAGAAAAATAAAGATCTAAAAACAAA
>JAOPJM010206021.1:0-12764 GCA_027124095.1 Muusoctopus leioderma | reverse complement strand
TCACCCGACTAAGGACTAGTCAGCCATTTTTATGGCTTCAACAGGACCACCAACCGCGATCAAACATAACAGCTGTTTCACAGCTTTTCATGCTACTCACACATATACTAAGTAGCGAAGCTCGTTAATATTAGCCTGTTCTTCACCAACATTGATCAACACAGTCTCTATCACTCACTCTCTCTCTCTTCTCAATTGATGGTATCACAGTGACATTATGTTCGTCCCGATTAATAAATCGTATACAACTTCAAGCAGCCTTCCACTTTCATTATTATGTGAAATACAATTAGTAGTCACCAATTACTAATACTACCAACAACAACATTACCTACTAAAAATGGTTACTAAAAACTCTTATTAACAACTCCATTTAGACATTAAATCAGCTATCCATCAGCTTTCTATATTAACCACACTAATCTCATTGTTGCTACTTACTACACTTCTCATAGAAACACTCAAAGATATTGACAATGGCATTTCTCTGTAGTCACAATGATTAAAAAATGATTAAATTAATTCCATGGAACCAACTAAATCTAATAATGACTTGTTTGTAGTAGACATTAACCTTTGTTGTGCTGCAAAACTTTGAGATTTCCCAACAGCTGCCATCATCTTACCAGCTCTTGTCTTATCAACAGAACTCTGTGATTTAAGGAAACGGCCAGCAGCATTTTCCTCCTGAGATAATGCTGCAAAGAGAAAGATAGGGGGAAAAAATATATAAAACTTTCATTATTTTTATATCCATAAATACATTTCAGAGTTGTACTTGTTTGGCAAGTGACTTGGTTTGAGACTATCTGCTGAAACTGAAGTAATTACATTGTGGAAGAGTCGTGGTCTCCAGATCCATCTAGGAGAGTGGTGACTCTGAATAAGAACTGACTCGGACTGAAATCACCCATCAAACTCATGCTAGAATGGAAGGCAGACATATGATGATGATGATGATGATGATGATGATGATGATAAGGCCTATTTAGAATATTTCATGCAGAATTGTGTAGAGAAATATATTCTCCACTCTGTATCCTAAGCTAAGTATTACTCTGTCAGCTTTAGTTTGCCAAACTGAAAATCCATGCCATTCCTATGGTAGATTAGTTAGAGGTAGGAATGTTACCGAGCTATAAAGCTACTTACACAAACAATATACAAATAGTATACAGAATGACCAAATTAGCTATCAGAAATCCCACGTTAGTAACCAATTAAACAAACTCTCTCCATTATAATGTGGTTATATTTCTCTGATTAGATTGACAAAAAGTCAAACTAAAGACTAGTTTAATGTCGTACTTAAAACAATATCCTATATGTAGGATATATATTAATGTTTAATTACAAACATTAACATCAATTAATTACAAAAATGGTAATTATACTTTTAAACAATCAGGAGAAACACAACATTAAACAGTACCATGTATGGTACACTACAGTACCATGTTTGGTACATTAGTCACTACAGTACCATGTATGGTACACTGTCACTACAGTACCATGTTTGGTACACTGTCACTACAGTACTGTTTGGTACATTACAGCCACTACAGTACCATGTATGGTACACTGTCACTACAGTACCATGTTTGGTACATTACAGCCACTACAGTACCATGTTTGGTACACTACAGTACCATGTATGGTACACTACAGCCACTACAGTACCATGTATGATACAATAGTCACTACAGTACTATGTATGGTACACTACAGTCACTACAGTACCATGTTTGGTACACTGTCACTACAGTCACTACAGTACCCTGTTTGGTACACTGTCACTACAGTACCATGTATGGTACACTATAGCCACAACAGTGGTACCTACACCACATCACACTACACCATACCACATTACACTACACCATACCACATTACACTACAACACCACTACACTACACCACACCACTACACACCACAGCCAGTAGAGAGTTAAATCTATATACACAGATGATTCATAATGATTTGGTTTAGTAATATCGATAGTTACAAATTGTAACATATTTCAACAGCTGGAACATCTGACAACTGTTGGCTACAGAATAATGGGAACTTTACTGAGACAAATATTCATTGGAAGAAACATTATATGACATGGTCTTTTAATTACACCAACATGGTTGACAATATTTCTCTTCTTCAAGATATGAAGAAAAATTGTTAATTTGATGTTTGTAAATCAAGAAATCTTCTTTTAGAAAATATTTTATCTGAAACCGATTAGAATTATATTTTACAGTGACATACAGTGACCAGAATCGAAGTATATCTTGACCTAGAAGAGAAAACACAGCATTTGTGATGGAGTTTTCACTATATGGTATAGGAATCTTTAGCCTGCTACAGATAAGGCACCCTCTCTAATGCCGGTGACACAATAAATTGCTCCCAGTGCACTCTGTAAAGTGTTTGGTGATCATCCAGAGACAACACAGGCTTGAGAGGGCTCTATAGTCATGACTTGGACATGACAACCTCTCTAGTGTTGGTCCCACGATAAACACACCCAGTGCACTCTGTAAAGTGTTTGGTGATCGTTCGGAGACAACACAGGTTTGACAGGGCTCTATAGTCATGTCTTGGACATGACAACCTCTCTAGTGTTAGTGCCATGATAAACACACCCAGTACATTTTGTAAAGTGTTTGGTGATAGGAAGGGCATCCAGCCGTAGAAACCAAGCCAAATGAAACATGTGTGTGAGACCGTCTAGGAGAGTGGTGACTCCATTCACAATCGACACGGCCCACAATCACCCATCCAACCCATGCCAGCATGGAAAACGGACGTATGATGATGATGATGATGGTGATGGTGACCATAAGAGATCATATCAAAGTCAGCAAGGTGTGACATTTGTAAAGGGTATTATGGTTTTAGCTTCATGTTATTCATGAGTAGTGAGGGTCTATTGTTGTCGGTAGATGTTCTTGATGATGCTAGTGTCAGTTTTGATGCTGTTTGTCGTAGCCTCAAAACAAAATGTTTCAGATTCTTTTAATTCTTTTACTTGTTTGAGTTACTGGACTGCAGCCATGCTGGGGCACTGCCTTGAAGGGTTTTAGTCAATCAGATTAACCCCAGTACTCATTTTTTAAGTCTGGTACTTATTCTGTTGATCTCGTTTTGCTGAACCACTAAGCAACAGGACATAAACAAACAAGACAGATACAGAGAGACACAAATACACACACACACACACACACACACACACACGATGGGCTTCTGATCAGTTTTCGTCCACCAAATTCACTCATAAGGCATTGGTTGGCCCAAGGCTATAGTAGAAGACATGAAGTGGAACTGAACCTGAAACCACGTGGTTACGAAGTGAAATTCTTAACCACACAGCCATACCTGCACCTGATGTTCAAATAAGTTAATATATTAAGTATATACTCAATGCCCACCTCTACTGGACTAAAGTGACAATTGAAGATAGAACTAGTTATGGCCTGAGATGCTGGGATCTTTTTTTTACATCTATTTTTCTGTATTAACATAACATACATAGGATATCCATCCATCCCTCTTCCTCGCCCACTTATTCCTGAGAGGGTCGTGGGGACAAAGTCCTCAGGCACTTATTCCTGAGAGGGTCGCGGGGGCAGAGTCCTCAGGCACACCTTCCAGAGGGTCCTATCAGAAGCAACCGTCAGCAAATGATCTGGCTCAATTCCCAAGCGACACCAACCGAGGTTATGGATATTATCCAACCATCATGCTCGTGGTCTACCTCTAGGTCTCCTGCCGGTTGGCCTAGCCCGTAAAATCTGTCCTGTGATTCTTTCCTCAGACATTCTAACCACATGCCTGTAGTACCGGAGGCTGTGATATCTCAATGTGGATAAGTAGTGGCTCTACCTGGAGTGACTCCCTGATCTCCGAGCTACGTACCCTATTGAGTAATGTTACTCAATGTCTTTTGTAAATTCAGAATATTATTGAAACAACTGATCTTACAACAGAATGTCTTTGCTACTACAAACTATTAAATTGTGAACAGGAAGAAGCAGAAACTATCGTCAGCCAGGTAGACTGAGACAAACCTATTATAATTAATATTATTGGTGATTTGACAGCCGTACATATGTTCTTTACTTCCTGATTAATTTGAAAAAGAAAACAACAACAAGTATTTGTACAACAATACCACAATTACTCACCACATATTCTATCTTGGTATTTTTCTATGACACGTAGTAATTCCATACTTGACTTCTGAATGGCCCGAAATATCTACAGTAACAAAGAAAACACAAGTAATTTAGATGTTTGGTGGAATATTCTTTAAATGACTATATAACTGAAGATGTGAATTATGTAGTAATAACTATAATATATTTCCATAGAACCAAAGTGTCAATGATATGGAACTTCTTAGAAGAAGATATTTAGACAAGATATTGTCCTTTTCTCAGTTACTTGAAACACATAATTAAATTGAAATTTTGATGATATAGAAGAGTTTTCTTTTTAAATAATTACACTATTTTTATTTTATTTTTCGTTTAATTAATTAAAGGTTCAAAAATGCTATCTAAAATATGGTTTTTTACAAGGAGAGTTTAAACAAAATCATGACTTTGTCCTATTTTTAATGTTATGTAATTTATTTTCTCTTTTGAAATCTAAGAAATATTTTATTTCTCTTGTGAAATATAAGAAATATTTACTTCCAACTTGGAATCCAATTCTTGGTCTGAAGCAACGACATGTTCATCTTCTTTCTTGCCTAGTTTCTTAATAACCGCCTGTTTAGTAGTCCAGTAGGTCTCTTTCATCTTATGTAGCGTCGACTGGTCATTATGTTCAATATAACGGTCCAGGTTGTTGCCATAGTAACTGGCACTCCTGCAAGTCAACGAGACAGAGAAGTAGAGTAATTCCAGAACACATATGAAGTTAAAACACTTCAGAAACAATAGAAGCTTCTGAACAACAACAACAACAGCAGAGATATAATGTAATTGAAGAATGATTGACAAAGTTAGTGTTAACAACAACAACAACAACAATACAATCATTCAGTGAAAGTAAAGAGGAAAACTTTGAAAGTCTGTGAGAAAATCAAAAACAATTGTCACTTGTATCTACCAGGAAATATTGCAAAGATGTAATTATATTAACTAGAGACATATGTTGGTTACCTGTTAATTAGATCTGGACCATCTTGAGTTCAATATTCTCAGTTCTATTTTCAATACAATCCACTACCATCAGACACACACCCTTCAACCTTTTAACTCATTCACACCTAAACTTTGATCACTAAATACTTCCAACACAAAACTTTACTTCATTTATAAATTAATTGAACGACCAAACAGATAAGGTGGGAGACCAACTGGGATAAAGAATAATGAGTTCATTTCCTACCACTGGCGGCACAGGGGAGCAACAGAGAGAAAGGGAGAGAATGACTTGGTAGAGCAGAAAAATAGAAACTGAAGTGTAGTTGGCCATAATACAACATAAACAGGTGACCAAATGATGTCCATCTATTGAGGCTCATGGCCACCACAACATAAACACCCATTGGCATTATGTTGTCTAAACAAAAAAATAAATAAAAAAATAAACTATTGACCCCGGTGAAATTAAGTTTAGGAGTTCAAGGAAGTTCAATGGAAAATTGTGACATCTATGCTCTAGTTTACTGCATTAGATACATGATACACAACTAAACTAGTTTAGAGCACTAGATACATGATACACAACTAAACTAGCTCCAGACAAGAGTCAAAACTAAAATTCACCCCATTCTATGGTAATTACAATGAAACAACCTATATATATATGTAAGTCTACACATATTTCTCACTAGTTCAATATAATTAGCAGTATTATCAGTTAATAAAAGTAAAAAAATGAGCTATGTTGCTGTACAAAAGTAGATATTTCTATAATAAATTAACTGCTAAGATATTCAATGTAGTAAAATAATATAACACACTATAAGTAACAATAGGTCTACTGAAAAGATATGTGATAACTTTAACTTTGAGAATTATTATTATTATTATTTGTTCACTTCGTGTCTATTGGCAGATGGGGTGATTTCTAGAAGAGATTTCCACTTAACCTTATCCTCTGCCATTTTGAGGGCAGTCTTGAAAGACAGCCCCCTGCGTTTCACCTCCTTATCCACGGTTCCACACCACGTCTGTTTTGGTCTACCCTGTTTTCTTTTTCCTTGTGGTACCTAGTAAAGAGATGTCTTCAGTAGTGAGTTGGAGGTCATGCGACAGACAGGCCCAAGCTATTTCTATCGATGTGCCTGTATTAAGTCATGCACTGTCACCATTCCTGTTCTGCGGCACAGGTTCATGTTTGTAATTATGTTTGGTCAAAGTATTTTCAGAATTCGCCGTAGACATTTGGTTTGAAATGCGTCCAGTTTCCATTTGGTAGACGCAGACGAGCCATATAGGACGTTGCTCTTGAAAATCCTTAGCTTTGTTCTAGTGCTGAGACCAAAAGATTTCCAAACTGATTTGAGTATGCCAAAGGCTTGATTAGCTTTGGTAATAGTAAAATAATAAACCATAACCACTGGTAACAAAATTATCTGCTAAGATGTTAGCATTTAATTCTATTACCATTATAATTACCAATTTTAGGTAGAAAAGAGAACAATAGTTCCACTGAAAAGATATGTGATAACTTCAACTTTCACACTGACAAATATAAACGGAATAGAATTGAATTAACTCTTTCGTTACCATATTTCTAATGCAATACACTGTCTATAATTTTGAATTAATTGTTATTAAATTGGTGTTTGGAATATAACTTAACAAAATATTCTTACATAAAATTATTATGGAAGGTTTAAATTAAAATATGAACACTAAAACAAATGGTTTTTATCACAGAACCAGGGGCGGTTTCAGGCAGTTTGGTATCAAAAAGGTTAAATGTAAATTTTTTACTAAATTGTATTTTCCATTAAGACATTTGTCTCTGAAGTCAACATAGCAATCAGTACAAATCAGACACTAGGGTAAAACATTGTATATCTCTTTTATTCTTTGGTCCGTTTGTTCATTAATTATAAGAGTATCGGAATCTTCACAAACACCCTTTTCACATCTAAAAGTGATGTGTGGGTGAGAAGGTGGTGAGAAGGTGGTAGATAAAGCTACTTTATCATAATTTTAGTAAGTAGGAAAGAAGACAGGACCTTGTTACCATCAGGGAAATGGCTGTGCTCAATATGCAGAAAAGGAATAAGTAGAAATTCCATACAGTGTATCTAGTGTAAAGTATGGATGCAGAGGAGATGTAGTGGGATTACAGGCAGGCTGACAGAGAAGGTAAACTTGGTAGATGGCAGATGCAAAGGAGGACTTAGTAAGAACACATGCAAAATAAATTCCTTCAAATGCTCAGAAGGTTCACTGGAAGTAATTGACAGCTTCTGCTACCTAGGTGACCTCATTAGCAGTGGAAGACTGGGAGGAGACATCTTGTGTGGAATAGACATTAGTAAATATACAGAATTAGTGAAATACCTGAAGTGTTTAAAATAACAAAAACAAATCATGAAATCAACCATTATTAATAGGGCAACTGTCATATCAACCATATGTTACATATTGTAGTTTGTCAATAGATATCCACACATACATACACACACAGAGTACAGTGACCTTGAACTTTGTAATCTCTTCATACTTCATACAGATTGGTGATATTGACCCTGGAGAAGTAAGATAGGAGGAGAAGTAAGATAGGAGGAGGAGAAGGAAGAGGAAAGAAAGAAGGCTGTGGGTGGAGGAGGGAGTATACAACTAGATAGTTCAGAGGAGCAGAGATTGTTGTAGTAGTAGTGGTGGAGAGAGGGAGAGAGAGAGAATGAGGAACAAGGTTGTTATTGCAGTGATTAAATAGAGAGAGAGAGAGAGAGTGGAAATAGAGTAGGTGGTAGCAGTGATTAAATAGAGGGGGGAGGGGGGGAACAGTGGTTGTTGTAGCATGTTGGTGAATCATTGGACATCAGTTAGATGGCCTCTTTTGGATGAAGTCTAGCATGTGTGTATGCGTATGTATGTGTGTGTGTATATATATATATGTGTGTGAATGTATGTGTGAGCAGTACTCCCATTGATCAGAACTGATGTTGTTGTTATTTTGCTCCAAGTCAGCTGTGATCAAACCAAGCAGACCTATGATCAAAGGTGCTCTAGCCATGACCATCCCATCTTTCTGTATATCTGGAAGTACATTTCCTATGGGTCATTCCTTTTTAAGATGGCAGGGTGTGACCTGAGGGAGATTTGGCTGCTATTTCTCGCAGGTCAAGCAAGCGTATAGGGGTACAGTTTTAAGCTATGTTATGTGGAATTACCAAGACAGATCAGTGATTGTATGGCCACGCATTTGTGACAACTTTGAGGGTTTTAACAATTTTAATACCAACCCACCTGAAACTGCCCCTGGTTCTATCATTAAAAAAAACCCATTTGTTTTAAAGTGTTCATATTTAAATTTAAACCTTCCATTATAATTTTATGTAAGAAATTTTTTTTATGTTATGTTCCAAACACCAACTTAATAATGAGAAAGCTATTTATTTGACTAAATCCCTCCAAATTCTTGATTATTTTCAAAATTAATTGAGAATATTTATTTATTTATTGCTCTACTTCACTGTATTTGTTGTTCTTTTACTGGTTTCAATTAATGAATTGTAGCCATCCGGAGCACCACTACCTTCAAGGATTATATTGACACCAGTTTTTGACTGGTACTTATTTTATCAACCCTGGAAGGATGAAACACAAAACCGATGTGGGTAGGATTTGAACTCAGAACGTAAAGGGACATAACCAAATACCACAAGGTATTTTGTCATCATAAACTGACGTTGATTTCCTTAACATTCAACTGGAGATCACAATCATTTCAGCGATATCCAGCAATGCCTAGCAGCAGCAATACAAGTGACTATTTAGGTCTTGCATCCATCAAGTCACTATCCCACCATCTCTCAGACTGTCCCCTACCGACAGTGGGTACCAACTATATTAATTTACAACTAACTGATGATAGTCTTTGCTTCACTTTCTGCTTAAGTTTTTCTTTCAAAATCATAAGGAATTCTCTCTCTCCTCCCCTCAGTATTTTACTGATCATTAACACTACTATATTCTATTTGATGTCACATAGATAGGACATCATGGATTTATCCATTACACTCCACCTCCGCTAGGAGTAATGTATATATACTCCCTTGTATCTCAATTGTCTCTTTATGCCTCTGTTTCAAAAGATTCTTTCCATGTGCACACCCAATATTGTGCAAATACACCCCACCTACACACATCATCATTTTACATCTGTTTTCCATGCTGGCATGGGTTGGACGGTCACACGGTTTGAGTCAGTTCTTATTTGGAGTTACTGCCCTCCTAGGTGGGGGTGGGGGGTGTTGGGGGACCACATTCCACTCGTACTTTCAAGTTTTAGCTTGGTTTCTACAGCTGCATGCTCTTCACAACACCAACCACTTTACAGAGTGTATTTTATCATGGCACCAATACTAGAGAGGTTGTCATATCCTCGATAAGATTAAAGGGTCCTCTTGACCTGATGTTGTCTCCACTCATTTGCCAACCACTTTACAGAGTGTACTGGGTGCATTTTATCATAGCACCAGCACTAGTGAGGTTGCCTTGTACCCTGCAAGACTAAAGAGTTCTCACTACCCTACATTGTCTCCATTTGTTAAAGGTAATGTGACGAAGAGTGTGAATAGAAGAGAGAGTGATGATAGAAGATAAGCCAGGGGGAGTGGGGGTGAAAGAAGAAAGAGTATGATGGGAGATACAGAGTAAGGGGGTGGTAGAGGAGGGAGTAAATGGAAGAGAGAGTAATGGAGGGAATAATGGAAGAGAGACAGTGATGGCAGCTACATGTTTGCTGGTGAGAGAGAGAGAGCAAGTGATGGATAGTAGTAAACACGGGCAATGCTAAGAGGGAGTGATGTATGTCAACACACACACACAGTTAATGGAGACTACTACTAGGTTTGCAGAGCTCTACAGATTGTTCTAGTATAGTGTAGACTCTCTTGCGTGGTACAAACATATTTTTAGTCTTCAATACACCTTTCTAATGAAAATGTACGCATTGATTCCACACCATTATATACTAAGTAACACGAGACCATACAATATAATAATATATATATAATATAATATAATAATATGTATGATATATAATATAATATAATAATGTGTATAATATATAATATAATATATTCCATTAAAACGATATAAAAGGAAATACTTACGACATGGTGGGATCTTTAGAATATTATTTTGAATTAAAAAAAGTCCTGAAAATAAATTAATAAAGAAAACATTAATATCTAATATAAAAATATATAAAAATATAGATTTGTTAATAAATCAAGATAATGTTTAGTAAGTTGAAGTGTGTAAGTCATGAAGGGAGAGAGAAAGAGAGAGAGAGAGGGGGGAGAGAGATATGGACAGTTTGAATATACAACAGAATATTTTATCACCACCACCACCAGCACAACCAACACTACCACTGGCAGTACCACCACCACAACTACCACCACCACCATAACCACCACCAGCACAACCCCTTGTCCACACATGAAATTTCACCTGTATTCAAATTTGAAATCTTCCGCTAATGAAGTTTCTAAAAACCCACACCAAAACAATAATTTAATATAAGTTACATAAGTAATATTAATTTGTTAGATTAAAGTAAATAGGTGCAGGCATGGCTGTGTGGTTAAAAAGTTCACTTCATAACTACGTGGTCCCGAGTTCTCTCCCAGTGTGTGGCACCTTGAGCAAGTGTCTTCTATTATAGCCCTTGAGTTGACCAATGCCTTGTGAGTGAAACTGGTAGACAGAAACTGTATAGAAGTGTGTGTGTACGTGCATGTGCTTGTCATCGTTTGCCACCATTTATTGCTGAAATCGGTCGATGACATTTGTTTACAACTCCACAAAACAAAATGCCCGGCTGTTCGGTGGTATAATTCCCATACTTAATATCAGTATGGTTGGTGACAGGAAGGACATCTAACCATAAAATGCTGCCTCAAGAAATCTCCGTCTAACCCATGCTAGCATTGAAACATGGACATAAAAATGATGATGATGATGAATGAAGTTTTTTCCCCTCACAGATGTGTCCCTACAGGTCCTTATACACCCCCACTGGTACTAAACAGGTTCCCCCATTCATGCTGTACATGTTCCTTCATTAAATCATTAATGAGAGTAATTAACATATTTGGCAGCACCTGTTTAACTATTGGAGTTATGATCAACACCGATTCTGATTAGTCTAATCAATGGACCTTGGGGAATCTTTTGTTATCTCAACCAATGAAAAAGGAAGCTTATGAATCCATATAGTAAAAGATGTCACCTATTTCCCCTTTCACTTTATCTATACATGCTGAGCCAAACGGAAGGTTCTTTTGTTTTTTTCCCCTACATTTTACCTTCAACATCCAGGAGTTTTACCAGCCCATAACTGTATGTATCAGACCCACAAAGCTATCTGTACCACAAATGTGTGAAGGCCTAAAAAGAACTATGACCACTACAGACTAGCTAACAAAGAGCTGTTCATATCCTTTATATAAAGTGGTTTCCCGTAATCTGCTTCTGTTCAGTATCCACTTCAAGCAGACATTTTCAAAGTCAATTTAGTATCATAACACAAATTCCATGACCAATCCCTGGAGAATAAGGATAGTAGGACACTGGATTAGACTGAAATGACTGTGAATGCTGCTTTATGTTGACTGGTGTGTCCTCATTAGTGTCAGATGAATAGTAACTGCTATAGTGGGAACCTATGTATATATTGTCTACCAACTACAAACAATTCATCAGTTACATTTGAGCTATACACAAAACTAAGAAGTTATTCATACAACTTTGCTCTCCTGACCACTTTTCAAACTGACCCCTTCCAATATGAATATTTTCATCATATTTCCTGCTACAAAAATATACCACCACTACTACTACTCATTAGCATATTTTCTGAGTTATAACACTACACATTTATATATTTCTTATGAAAGATCACAAAGTGTCCTCATTCTCTATGTAATTATTAAGTTAAAGTTCTACTTGAGCCTACGTGGCCCATCAGGCCGGAGATCATCCCGGTTCCATGTGGTGCTTAGCGAACGGGATACCAGTCCATCACAGGGTTAATCCCCAGCTACAGCTGGTACTCATTTTCAGCTGAGTGGACTGGAGCAACGTGATATGAAGTGCCTTGCTCAAGATCACAACGCGCATCCCGGACCGGGAATCGAACCCACGATTCTTCGATCGTGAGCCCAGTCACCTAACCACTAATGCCACGTGCCTTCACCTTTGTAATTATTACAGTTAAATAAATACTTTGCTTCTTTCAAAATTCTTATGTTTTTACACTTTTGCAACATTTTATTTTCAACAAGTAAATAAGGTTCAGGCATGGCTGTGTGGTTAAGAAGTTTGCTTCGCAACCACGTGGTTTCGGGTTCAGTCCTACAACGTGGCACCTTGGACAAGTGTCTTTTACTATAGCCTCAGTCTGACCAATGCCATGTGAGTGAAATTGGTCAACAGAAACTGTGCAGAAGCCCGTCATGTATGTATATATATATATATATAATGATAAGATACGAAGGTACGTAGGTTCAATTCATTTTAATCCATTACAAATGTTTCAGAGAAGATTGAAAATAC
>JAOPJM010205818.1:0-12768 GCA_027124095.1 Muusoctopus leioderma | reverse complement strand
GAGTGCTTTGTGAGATATAGCTTCGTTTTATCTATCAGATAATTCGCTCATATACTATATATATATATATATATATATATATATGATGACTGTCCCCTCATTGTGCGTCAGTTTATTTATAGTAGATTAAGCTTGCACTGTACACAATCCACTTGTGGAAGTGGCAATAACTTTTCTGATGGCACATACAATGAAGCGACCGGACCACGCCAAACACTCAGGTTTTATATCAGATTAATCCATCTCCTAGTCCTTCCCCACCGCATGGACCACAGGATAGCAGGAGTGTGTATACAGAGATCCCTCTCTCCTAGACAGATGTTCTCCTAGAGGCGGAAATGCACGAGTCAATGTACAATCACTTCTTACACACATATGGCACTTCTTAGACACATATGGCACTTCTTAGACACCGATGGCACTTCTGAGACAGCCGCATCAACAGAGGATGCAGTGCATGGCCGGTAGGAGAATTGCATATATATGTGTGTGTGTGTGTGTGAAATAGATGTTGACCTTTGATTTATATGATCATTTAATATATGTACGTGTAACGAAGGAACGGTAGGTGATTTACAATAAGACAAACACCCCAGAACAGTCAAATCTAAGAAATCCCGTTCCTTTTTAGATGATTGCATATGCTGTTGTTGTTAGCATAAAAACGACAGTAAGAGGCCACACATCCCAATTTACAAGTAAACTCTATATACAGGAGATGGATGTCGTAATCAGTGTTGTTATCCCTCGAGAAGTAGCCTACCTCTTTAGGGTAAGTTGGCATAGATGACTCATCGAATACCTAAGAGAAAGGTCAATTACTATGGTAATGTAAATTCCATATGCAGATGATATAACCCTTGTGGTTGAAACAAACCCATAGGACGATAACCAGGAATTGGATGACAGTGATATGAATAACATCCCACACATAGCAAATTCCACTCATCGGAGCATCGAGATGACCATCGGCTACCCCTCCAGCCACCTAATGAAAAACGGCCCACACTAGACATTTGACTGTGACTAGAAATGATAGGCAACAAAAAACAACTCCTCTATTCGTATTATGTGAAACCTATGACGACTAAGCACCACATCCAACAGAGTTCTACTATGTTTGATAACAAAAAAGTAAACATTCTATTAGTAAACCTAGTAAGAGGGTTGAGAAATGTATCCCATATATGTTATCTCTACGCACTGTACAAGCACAGGATTTCATCCCCACATTCATTTCTCCGGATATAGCCAACAGAACCGGATCAGGGTGTGTAGAATAGCAAAGAACAAGTTCGAAATGATCATCAGTAACGAAGGAAATGTAGTATACGCGAACAAATTCTGGAATAGTAAGCAAACACTAGACACTGTAGGACCATAGTATGACCGAAACATGTTCCAGCGTGTACTGTTTGCAGATCCTACAGCAACGGTGGACTATCTTACATGTTTAGAAAAGCATTAAAAGAATCAAAACCTAGAATTAAAGTATTCGAAAATAATATTCATATAAATTAACCCACTAAATACCTAGGCTATACAAATTCAAGAACACATTACATAGTAATTTCAAAATTTTCAAATCCAACCCACAGTTAAACTGTAAAGCAGGGGTCGTAGTTATCCACTCCAGGTGCCTGCAGTAGAATGTGGAGACAGCACTATAACACATATAAGAAAAACGACTCTTAATGGAGGAGAAATTAGTGACGAACATCATTATGTGTACAAAGAAAAGACAGCAGCATCTTTGTTCTACGACCAAGCCGTAGATAAACAATGTCTAATTATAAATATGATATATTTGCAACGAATGCACTTGATGTAAATTAGACTGGTGATTTCAGCTAAGATCTAATTTATGTTTCAGAGATATTGCGATCTGCTTTAATCTTTCTTCGAATGACCAATATCCTGTTGAACATATCAAGGCAATGTTTGATTTGTTCAGTCTATGAAGAGAATAACAGAATGTATATGTCATTGTTTACTCTTTCACGCAATGATTGTAATTTAAATTGCAGGTATATCTACATTTAATTTATATTTGATTTACACTGTGTTGTGCATCAATATTTAAGATTTAATTAATCACATCACCAACGATTTCATATTAGGCTATCCGTTTCAGCTAAATACTGGCTTGTATGTGATATAAATAGCGATCCACTATAATTTCTCTTCGCAGCCAGAATCGAAAAGGTACTTGTCTCCTGATGAACGCCTAATAGTCTGTGGAACATGTAAATGCAATCCCTATATTTTTCTCTGTACGAAGAGAATAACAAAATGTATATATATATATATATATATATATATATATACACACAAACTTACAAGGTGTCAAGAGAAATAACTCATATGGACCACTGGCACGGATAGTTACAATGAAGCAAAGTAATAGTATACAGAACAGTATACAGAATAAATATTGGACTTACCGAAAATTAAGTCCAAGCAATAGACAAAAAAAAACAATTGCTTAGAGGCATTTGCTTCCGTAAATAGCAAAGGGAGGTAACATTCGCGAAATTAAATAATTATTTTTAAAAAGTATGTTTCTCATGCTTGGGAAAAAGGACAATTTGATCTTTGTTGGTAAGCAGCGACAACCATGGACGCGTTTTGATCTTGTTTGATCTCATCAGCATGGTATAGTCTGCCTAAAATGCTTGCCAGATCATGGAGACGGGACGATATATATATACAAAAAAGAGTCAAGTACAATTTCTGGTCCCATTTTTTGTTTTATAATTTATCCTATTATATTTTATATTATTTTACTCCTCAATATTGCCCAGTATATTTTCATTTAGTTATAATTATTATAATTGTGAAGATAGGTATCATCACTACTATGTTTTCTTGGTTAGTAGATTCTAGACATTATGATTTGAACTCCAGGATTTATACATCGCAAGTTTGGTTTCTACGGTTCTGTATCTACCTTAGTTTATTCTATTCTCACTGTTATTTATATTTTCATTTCAACTCCGTTTTATTGATTTAATCATTTTTAATCATAATTTTATTTTAATTTTTATCTCTTTCCAGTATTTCTTATTTCAATTTTCATCCTAACTTTATTAATGTACCCCCCCCCCCGCCGGCGTGTTCGGTAGTACCATTGTGCAGACGTGCATCTGTGTGCATGTATGTATATGTGCGGTAGACCCCTTGCGTTAACATGAGTGTGTGGGAGTGCTTGTGGTCATCTATGTGTATGCGAAGCAGTTTTATCCTCACATGGGTGTATGTGTCTGTGGGACCGATTGTTCTCTGTGTGTTTGTTCTGGGTTCTCTGCGTATGTGTGTGAGGTGGTGTGTCTATAGAGATGTATGTATGCGTATGTGAATGGTGTGTGTAGATGTGTGTACGCTTCTCTGTGTATGCATGTGTATGTTCAAACGTGTTTGTATAGGTATCTGCGTGTGCCTAGTTTTCTGTCGATGTGTGTGTGGTTGTGTGCCTGTTGGGATGTATGCGTAATGAGAGGGGTGTGTGAGTGTGTGTGTATAAAATTATCTTTATCTGTATATGTGTGTGGGTACCTGCGTGAGCAACCATATGAGTACGTGCGTGTGTGTGTGTGCAAGTATTTCTTTTTTCTTTTTTTTCTTTGTTACTCTTTTCTTTTGTCTTTGCCCGTTCTCTTGTTGACAATTCGCAGACCGACTGTTTATGTATGTGTGCGCTTAAAAATGTAAGTCTATGGTTTGTGTTTTGGTGTCCCTGTTCTACGTTTGGTCTCGACCTCTGTATGAGTGTATGCCTTCCCCGCTAGGAGCTGTATTCCTCCTCCCCCCTTTCCTTTTATCCCGTGGCTTAATTTGTTCACGTCCAGCCCATTCCATTTTGTCCTCCCCCTTTTATTCGTCTTTTTCTCTCGTTTCTTTATCTACCTCAGTCCTTCCTTTTCCGTCCCTCCCTTCCCTCTGTGATGTGCTTAGCTTGTTTGTAGCACTAGCCAATAGCATTTTTACTTTCCTCAGAGACTGTGAGACCTTCTGCTATGTGCAAAATTATTCAGACGTTCCATTGTTTGCATAGTTACATTCCCACTTATAAGATAAACTCTCTAGTTTTGACGGTTGAAAAATTTGCAGGTCGGGTTGGTGTATTGGTATAGCACGGTCAACCATGGTTCGATTCCCGTACGCGGTCTCTCCTTTTCCCCTCCTTAATGAGTACTGTATCGGATTATAACTAAGATTTTTAGTTTACCAGCATTATTAATAACTTTCTATTCTTCTTCTTTTCACCCTTCTTCCCTTCTCTCCATCCTCACTACTCCTTTATCCTCGGATCCCCCAAATCCCACACTATCTCCCCCACACCACTATGCCCCATCAATTCCTCCTTATTCCAGCCGGCACTAAATCCACTCAGTCAGATGGACTTTTTCCACACATATGGCACCTGCTCTGTCTGAAGATCACATTAACAATGATTTTCTACCCCTTTACATATTCGGTGCGGTCTATCGTTTAACTCTATAATTTTAACTCTTAACTTCTTTCCCACCATACTTGTGTGTCATTATATGTCTACTCTTACAATACTAGCATTTTAGACCAAACATTTAAAACCTTAATTCCACTCCTCAATTACGATCTATATTGATTCTTATCCCTACGGCACTTCCCCGTCCCCGTTTTCGTTATATAACTGCAGTAAGAGTTTACAGCTTCTACGGTCCGAATACTCAATATTTTTCCTGACTTCCACATCGCTATTCTCTACCGGGCCAGTTCCGACCAGAGTTGTTACCCGAAACCATCTAGACAGTCGACTGAAGTACTTTTACCCTTGTTTCGTGAAATCTCGCAGAATCTGGGCGCTACATTTTGCGTCCATGTTAGTATCACACTATGGTCTCAAAACAATAGCCTGAAAGATTACAGGAATACTCCTCCACGAATTTCCCTGCATGAAACTACTGGGAGCTGTCGACATCAGTTTGCACCTTTATACAAGTATATACACACACATACACTCCCACACACACATGCGCGCACGCACATACACATGCGCGCGCGCACACACACACACACATGTATTTCATATGATGTGTGCATTTGTGCTCACGTGTACATGTGTATAATGAAATATTCATGATTCATATATAAATATTTTCAGAACCTATACTACATAATTAGTTATGGGTGTAGTCTTACTGTAAATGAATATGTTATTATAATATTATATTCGTTATTGTTTCTTTCATAATAATGTCTAGGCATGCATCTGTGGCTGTGCCACTGTGCGCAAATGCGTGTATATGCCAGTGCGCGCAATTACGTTTCATTTTACATTGAGAAACGAAATGTTGATTTTTATTGATATTACAAATTATAAATAAGAATCTGAGACAGACGCAATTAACAGAACTATTTCTGAGATCCATGATTTATACTATCTATTTTCCAAAAATAAATTAGTATGTACTCCGTAATGTAATCGGAAGCTCGGTTGCTCGGGAAACCAAATATTCTTCTTTCGCGCCCCATCAGTGGGCGTATGTCCCTTTCTAGTCTCAAAATGCAGCCCATACTGTATAAATGCGTTTCAAATTGTTCATAGAGTATTCTTATCTAATGTTACAAAGTATCATTTACAAGTATTATATCTTAAACTTCATGTATTTACCATCTACCACTTCCATGTACGTTGTAGCCTATGTTAAACAATTCATCCAGAACATTTAATGATTATAATACGCCCGATCTACTAGAAATTCCAGCTACACGTCCTGGAAATCAAAAGTTTGTGACTTAAAATTTGGAAGGAGATATGGGTGTATCCAGGAGAATCTTGTCCCAGATAAACTATAGAGAAATATGGGATGGACGCGGCTTCAACGCCTTTCAATCACGGATGGCATGAAGCTAAACAACAGCAGCAAAGCAATATAACAACCATAGTATGTGAATCCTGCAAATTAATTGAACTTAAACTTGTCATGTTTATGATTTTGTGTCCGGATTAGAGTATATTATGTTGTACGTAGTTACCGGTATTGGGAATTCGCTAATGCGAATTACATTTCTTGGCAATTCACACATACATCTCTTGTCATATCCTGGCATGTATTGTCATATAGCGGAACCTGAACATCTGACGTTGTATGCAACATAAACTGTTTCCAGCCTTCACAGAAAAGCCCACACGACGAAAGTGTTTTGTTGTGAACTTAAATCCACACACGTATTCTATTAGTTTTAATTCATTTTCTCACCTCCATCTAAGGAAATAATAATTGTTCGTAAAATATATTGAAATTCAAATTTGGGTGTAGATATTATAAAGAAATTAGAATTGACGCTTAATTGGATTGTATTTCTTCGTATCTTAATTTCTTTGGTGAGAGGAAAACTATTAACAAAATGACATGATTAAATGTTTGATATTTCACAGTATATAGGTTTTCTATTGGCGCCAGTAAAAGCAATATATTAAATACAGTAAACCAAAACCAAACTGCATAGGGAGAATGTGTGTGCGAGTGGGAGAAAGTAAAAGAAAATATTAATATATTATAACATGAAGATATCAGACACGATTAAAGCCGTCAAGATTAAGATCAAATTAAAATTGTAATTAAAGTTTCTGTTCTATTAACAAATACACATGGTTTAGTTTTACTCGAAAAGATAAACAAAGAAAGTAAAAACAAATCTTATACAGAAACATATGAATTGAATACAAAAGATTAATCAATACAATAAAGGCTAGAAAGGCAAAGTAGTTGAAATGAAAACCAACAATTAGATTGCTAGAGTGGGTTTAATTTTTAACTGATTACTTACAATCAATCATTTATTTACAATAACCTTTATATATCTGCGATTAATGTTCTTTTAATCAAGCATATTCTTCATTAAACCGTAATATAACTTTTTAAATTACCGCTACAGAAAAAGCATTTTCCAGTGAATGCTTTCACTATATTATATGTATATATATAAACATTTGAAACAAGATGGGGATATATATATATACTTAAGTATCTAGAGTATCACGCGAAGGCATTTTTCAAACTTCATAACATATATATATATAAATCCTGTAATTCAAATGTGTGCTCTTCTAGTTTGCACACAAATGTTTTTTTTTTTACCTTACCTGGAATTCTCAGTTTAATCAAGTCATTAAATCTTGTTTCCAAATCTTCCTTCAATTGATGTAAATGTGCACAGTAGGTCCTCAGATTATCATCTGTAATTAATTGTGAAAAGTTTTGTATTGATGGATAGTGACAGAACTCGTTTTTGGCAAAGTTTTGCATTTAAAGATGTTGACTGAATTCTTTACGTGCATTAGATTACAAATTATTCCTTGCATTGCAAATTCAGGTTGTTCATCTTGTCATAAATATCAGCTTAGTAAGCCACATCTCCATGAATTAAGTCAATGTCTTTCGCTAGTTAGTCATCAGGATTTATAAATACAAATTCAATAACAGTGTCGTAAAGCTGGAAGAAGTATTTCAAGCAGGATCCTTTTGATAGCCATCATACGTCAGTGTGGAGAAGACGTGTTTCAAAATGTTCATTATTCTCTTCACATAATTGACGGAACGGACTAATGTTTAAGACCCGAACATTTGATTTTGTTAAAAGCAAATATTACTAAAGTTAGGCTTGAAGACATCTGCTGACTATGCTTTTTAACAAGGTGGTGCCAGTGAATTAGACGGCGAATTGCGAATAGATCAAGACACTTCCTATTTTAATTTATGAAACCAGTCCAGCTTGGCGACTTGTCATAGATGTAGTACTATCAGCTGCACACGATATCGTATTGCTGAAGGGTGCATTTAGTATTTCAGAAACTGTTTCTCTCTTTGTCGCCATTTCCAACCATTTACAGAAAAGCATTTCTCCATAGTTTTCCTTTCTTTAACAAAACGCATATAAGCAATAAATAAAGATAAGTTGCCTCGTACAGTTGATTCATCAAGCTGTATACTAACTTCAGTCTTTCGAAGTTCCATGCGCGCAACTGGTTTTCAATGTCCTCACGCACTACATTGATCCGGCAAGAGGTAGTATTATTGCTGAGAGGAATAGAATTTACGATAACCGGTATCCAATTTAAGGACTGTGGTAAGAATTTCAGAAACTGAAGGTATTATTAGTGTCTCTCCAATTGTGTGACGTTTTCCACATTTGGCTGTTAATTGTGATATCGTGTATGAAGCAAGGCTTTTAAAATATCTCTAGACTGGGGTGCCTTTCACATATCACCATCTTTTCTAACAGTAATATACCATATGTAGCCTTTTCAGGGTGTGTATTTTTAGAAAAGTACTTTGTAGGCGTGATGGTTTCATAACTTCATTCGACGAAATATTTTCGCCAAAAAAAAAGAAAGAAACACATATGCCACCGGTGATCTGAAGTTAGAGGAATAAATCCATACTGCAATTAGTTTACATTATATTGGCGAACATTGGTTTTAGTTTGTATATGATTTTTTGTGGGACAGGGACAGGGATTGGCAGTACTAATTGATTCATTATCATCATTTTCCCGCTTGCTTATAATGGTAACAAATATTTAAAATATATAATCAAAACACTTAATCAACAATATTAAAGCCAAATATTATCATATATAGTATGAAAGTGTTATAAACATTTCCGTATGAATTTTCAAATATTGTAAATGCTTCACACGTGACCAGAATTGAACGATGCAGGCTCCCAAAGAGCCTCACCCGGTATATATTTAACATTTTTTTAATATTTCCGACACTTTGTCCAAATGCATCTCAGGAGATAGACGTACATCTTTGCGTCTAAAAAACTTAAAGTATTGCGGGACTAAGTCACACTGTTAATACACATATATTAAACTCCAACAATATGTGTTGAATGTGTTGAGGGCTTTTTTCTTTCGTCTGTACACACACGTCTCTCTCTCTCTTTCTATATATATATATATATATATATATATATTTACTCTTTTACTATTTTACTTGTTTCAGTCATTTGACTGCGGTCATGCTGGGGCACCGCCTTGGAGGTCGATCAGATCGACCCCAGTACTTATTCTATCAGTCTATATTGCCGAACCGCTAGGTTACGGGAGGTAAGCAAACAGATACGGAGACAAACACAAACACACACACACATATATACATACGACGGGTTTCTGCAGTTTCCGTCTACAAAATTCACTCACAAGGCATTGGTCGGCCCGAGGCTATAGTAGAAGACACTTGCCCAGTGGGAATGAACCCGAAACCACGTGGTTGCGAAGCGAACTCCTTAACCACACAGCCATGCCCGAGCCTAAACAAACAACACCATTCAGAATATTACAATAGTATAACATGTCTTCCCCCCCCCCTACACAACACAGGATCGTGTGGGAAGTTTGACCTCCTGAGCCTGTGGTCAGACAATACAAACACTTTAAATCACACAGCACTAAGGATGGTCACCAATTCATATTGTCATCTCTCTGTTGGTATTTCATGTTGTCCTGTTCATGTTATTGTTTCAGGAGGTAAAAGCAGTATAAGCGCTTTTCATACAAAAGCAAGTTGTTCAATAACTCTAAAAGACAGACCCCCCCCCCACACACACACACCACACACACACACACACACACACCACACACACAAAACTTCAAGTAATGGTAAAGTAATGGTAATATTAGAAATCTCAGGAAATTGGTGACTGCCTGTGTCAGCAGCAATTGATAAGTAGTCAACTTTAAGAATAAGATATTTACTCAACTACATGTATTGAGAAATCGTATTACTTACTACTACTAGCAAATACACTATACTTATATACATATGCATACACACACACATATTCACTTATATATATATATATATATATATATGTAATGTATCTCCAAGACAAAGAAACATATATTTGAACCGGAAGTCTAATGAATTAATCATAACCAGTTAAACCACCATATATATATATATGACGGGCTTCTGTTCAGCTTCCCTCTACCAATTTCACTCACAAGGCATTGGTTAGTCGAAGGCTCACAAGGCATTGGTTAATAGAAGATACTTGCCCAAGGTTCCACATAGTGGGATAGCTCCCAGAGCCACACGGTTATGAAACAAACTTCTTAACCACACTGCCATGCCTGCACCTAAACATATGTATAAAATTGATTCATACAGTTTTATATGTTGAATATATTTTGAGATATATGACTGAAGAACAGCTTATTTTATTTTATCATAAATTATCATATAGTTCCTGGTTCAATGCCTCTGCATATTACCGTGGGCTGAACTGGGTGTCGAGTTGTATCTATGTCAAAACTGTGACCTAGCAGTTCGATAAATGGAGATTGATAAAATAATTACTAGACTGAAATAAGTCGACATGATCAACTAAAAGCTCTTGAAGCTGGTGCCCAGCATGGCCGCAGTCCAACGGCTCATGCCAGTAAAAGAAAATAAAGCAAAAGAAAGTACATCAAATTCATACATATATATATCTATGAAGTAATATAAAATTCCCCATTTCAAGAACAATGGATTAACTAAATCCCAATACTTAATTTTCCCCTGATGAGGTTGGGGGTTGAATTCGATTAAAACTAATAATATATGACAGATCTATTTACACTTCCACCTGCTCAAACTTCTTGTTGAACTAACTAGCTTCTAAATAATTGTATGATTACCAGAGTGTCATGTCAAAAATGTTTGAAGTTTTGGAGATTGAAGAGCTCTTTTGTCAGGGTAACTATGAATCACAAAGGCTACTGTCAGATAACTTATAGTCTGTTAAAGATGATTTACATAATAGGTCAATCACATAGCTTCATAAATTTATTTTAGAAGTTTAGTATGCTGTTTCCAATAGAAAAATTAACATGTTAAATGCATTAATAATACTTTACAGCTGATAGAGGATTTTGCCTCCAATTATCTAGAAAAAGAAATAGAAGTCTCATTTATATAGAGTGGAACCAATTAATCATTTGAAATTGTTTCTAAATAACACCAAATTTCAAAAAAATAAATTATTTCATTTAATATCATAGTACACCACTTCATTGTCGTCTGAAGAATTAGACCAAAATGATGATAATTTAATATCAAAGTCAAAGCATCGGATTTCATATATAATTTGCATGAAATAAATGAGAAGGAATTATAAGTTAACGAAGATATAAAGCAACAACAAACACACGACGATGATACATATATATATATATATATAATATATTTACTCTTTTTCACTTTTACTTGTTTCAGTCAGTCATTTGACGGCGGCCATGCCGGGGCAACGCCTTGGAGGTCGATCAGATCGACCCCAGTACTTATTCTATCGGTCTCTATTGCCAAACCGCTATGTTATGGGAGGTAAACAAACAGATACGGAGACAAACACAAACACACACACATATATAGATATATATATATATACGATGGGCTTCTGCAGTTTCCGTCTACCAAATCCACTCGCAAGGCATTTGTCGGCCCAAGGCTATAGTAGAAGACACTTACCCAAGATGCCACATGGTGGGACTGAACCCGAAACCACGTGGTTGCAAAGCGAACTCCTTAACCACACATCCATGCCTTTTTTTCAATGAGTTGTTAAGTGAAGGAGAGGCAGTGCTTTATGACTGGTAGACTAATGAGATTGGTGCAGCCAATGCCTTGTGTTGAATATCTGCTGGGGAAAATATGAGCAGGGAGGAGAAATGTGGGCGGGGAGGTGAAAATGTGGGTGGGGGAGAGGAAAATGTGGGCAGGAAGTAGAAAATGAAGGTGGGGAGAAAAAAATGTGGGCAGGGAGGATAAAATGAGGGTGGAGAGGAAAATGTGGGCAGGAGTAGAAAATGAGGGTGGGGAGGAGAAAATGTGAGCAGGGAGGAGAAAATGAGCGTGGAGGAGAAAATATGGATGGGGATGATAAAATGAAGGCGGGAAGTAGAAAATGTGGGCAGGGGGGAAAAATAGGCAGGGGAGGAAAAATAGGCAGAGGAGGGGAAAATGTAGATGGGGAGGATAAAATTTGGGCGGTGAGGAGAAAATGTGAATGGGGAGGAGAAAATGGGCAGGGGAGGGAAAATAGGCAGAGGAGGGGAAAATGTGGGTGGGGTCTGGTTCGAATACTTACAACATAGCTAACTCAACTAAAGGCACCCAAAGACCAGGTGGTGGTATTAAACCAGGTAGCATGCTGGCCCTAGAACCCAAACTTGGGTGTTAACCCCAGAGAATATAGATTCAGTTCTCACCAAGCATTGATAGACATTCTACTTGTTACTATTTATACATGTTCCCAACCAATATATAGTAATTATTAACATTTGGAATGTTAAGTAATAATATGGGGTCATAGTCAGAACTGATTGAGCAGACTTATGATCCAAGACATTCCAAACATGACCACCTCATCATTGCTTTCTGACATAGTATATATAAGATGTCACTACTGAATATGTTCTTCCATTTTTATAAGATAACAAGGTGGGATTTTAGAGATATTTGGCTGCTATTTCTAGCAGGTCAAGTGAGCATATAGATGCATGTCTCATTGGTTCAGAACACAGTGTGTCATTAGAGATATTGCACAGGCATGGATAGGTAGGTGCAGGCATGGCTGTGTGGTTAAGATGTTTGCTTCATAACAACGTGGTCCCAGGATCTATCCCACTGCATGGCACCTTGGGCAAGTGTCTTCTACTATAGCCTTCAGCCGACCAATGCCTTGTGAGGGAAATTGGGAAACGGAAACTGTAAGGAAGCCCATCGTATATATA
>JAOPJM010205334.1:0-12776 GCA_027124095.1 Muusoctopus leioderma | reverse complement strand
AGAGTGTACTGGGTGCGTTTTATCGTGACACCGACACTAGAAAGGTTGTCATGCCCATGGCACAACTAGAGAGCCCTTTCTGCCCTATGTTTTCACTTTACAGAGTGTACTGAGTGCATTTTATCGTGACACCGACACTAGAAAGGGTGTCATGCCATGTCCATGGCCCAACTAAAGAGCCCTCTCTACCCTTACGTTTTCTCCGCTCAATCACCGGACCACTTTACAGAGTGTACTGGGTGCATTTTATTGTGGCCCCAACACTAGTGAGGGTATTCAGGCTGAGAGGACCTCTCTCTCTCTATATATATATATATAGATATATATATATATATATTGTGACATGAGCCTAGAATGGGTCTACATCTAGGTTTTAGTTTGATATTGAGTGTCATTTCATTTGGAATTTAGTGATTACAGGCTTTTTAGGGTTAAGTGTTAGCTAGTATTTAGTTACAGTGGATTTGTGACATTATATATATATGTCACAAATGGAGACACCACTAATGAGACGCCAATAAATATTGATAATTGATTTAGGCTGTTCATCATTTTTTCAATCTACAGAGAAATAAGTAAATATGACATATTCACATATCTACTATCGTATGTTTATATATATATATATATATATGTGTATATATGTACATATACAAAGGCATGCACAGGTACAATCAATTACAATATGTTATATAAATATAAACATGCATATAACAGTAACCAACCTGTATATCTGTATCAGACTTCACTTCTATTTCAGCAAAGGTCCATCTATTTTGAACACTTTCTTTATCAAGTTTTAAAAGTGGAAGTGTTTGACTGTTGACTTTTTTGAAGACTGTTAATCTTCCAGTGAAGGTACCTAGTGATCGATAAAAGAATTCTAGACAGATTGTGCTGTTCTTTATTGTTGGCATGTCGAATTTGGCATCACTGTATTTGTTTGCATGTTCGAGGTTGACATATATGTAGTCGCCTGCAAATAAATAAATAGATAAAAAGAGATAAGTATGTAGAAGCTGAGATATTGGTAATAAATTCACAGTGAAGATGGAGATTATCTTTCTTATGATGATATTTCATTCATTCATATTAACCTCAGGCTGTGTATATGGTTGACAGGTTTGTTTCAAAACAAAGTTGAAGTGTAAACTGACCCCTATGATGATGATGATGATTATGATGATGACGATGATGTTGACAATGATGGTGATGATGATGATAGTGGAGGTGATGGTGATGATGATGAGGCTGACAATAATATAATAGTGATGGTGAAGATCAAGACAAAAGTAAAACAAAACTGGTAAGTCATTTTGGGGTAAGGTGTATTGTTGATTAACTAAACCAGTGGTTACAAGTGTTTTTTTTTTTACTTGCAATCTACTTTACAGCAAATAAAAATACTTTGGCACACTTTGTGTATAAAGTCAAAAAAATATATTAAAAAAAGGTATTTATACATTTTAGCCTATAGCTATAAATAATTTAAACTACTGAAATTATTAAGTACTTCTTTATTTAATAAATTAAACATAGAATTTCAGTTTGTATTTTTCACATTTTTTAAAATATAATTTTATTATCATTTTCATGGAAAATGGACTGTGCCACAGTACACTGTTTGGGAATCACTGAACTAAACTCTAACTTCTTTCCAGCATCACTGAAAGCAGCAACTGAACTGGGAAGTCCCTTAGGTCATATAATAGTACAGACTGTTTGGTAAACCTGTGTAATCCAAGAAAAATATAATTCTAGTGTACATCGCCATCCTACATAGTCCTAGATTGTCTTTCCATGTAACAGACTGCTTCACTTGCATCACCAAAAATGTCATCTACTCTATCTGTGGCTGATTGTATATGGGAGAAGCTGTCTGGAGGCTGGCTTATTGTATATGGGAGAAGCTGTCTGGAGGCTGGCTTATTGTATATGGGAGAAGCTGTCTGGAGGCTGGCTGATTGTATATGGGAGAAGCTGTCTGGAGGCTGGCTGATTGTATATGGGATAAGCTGTCTGGAGGCTGGCTGATTGTTTTTGAGAACAATTGTTGGACCTCCCATGCAACAAACAACAGATCACTTAAGCCTGCAGCCAACCACTTCAATTCTTCAGGCCACTTCCATCTACATCTTGCTGTTTGTGGGCTTATACAACTGGGTCTCCCGTTTCCCTGCTTTGTCAGGAACAACAGTAAATCTTCCACTTGAACACAGCCACACTGTCTGGTATCCAGAACTGACTTGCTTTCCTCTAAACTTCCCCCACTCCCCACACACAGATAAACGCCCACATATACTTCACTCCAACCCCTTTCTACCCATTCATGCACACACACTTCACCACCAATCCACCTTACACACTATGATGCCTTGTTCGCATTACCTACACAACATCACACATAATTCGTACTGCCAACACATTTATTCCCCATTATCACACACAGACACACAGACACACACACACACACAGACACACAGACACACACACACACACAAACCTTAAACTAAAATTAAATAGCACAGTTATATTCACTAAGGGATTCTATAGCTTCAGACAGGCTACACAAATGTTGATGGAAGTTGTTAAATGATGCCTAAACAGGATGTAAACATTGTAGTTGCTTCCCTTTATTAAACACTGTATCTCATATAAAACGTACACACACACACACACGTACACACACACACACATGCACAAGAAATGAAATCAACTCTTAGGAAACTCAAAATTCAAGTTAGTCATGACTTTAGCAGATACAGTGAAGTACGGTGAGACAGACTCTGACATCTAGGCTGCTACTCATTTGAATTAGTTTAAATGCTGGAATTATCTTTATTTCCAAATTATATGTTTACATATGCAAATGAGGCTACTGTTTTTTTGTCAAGGTTGATATATTTCCCAGCACGTGGGCATACATACTTTTGCTGATATATAATGTATTTCTCTCCCACCATCTTGTTTAAATAGTTTTATCCAGGAGTTCTTCGGTGATGGGGTATAGCATCTCCCATTTTATAAGAAACGTGCATGTCTGTACGTGTTTGTGTGTACATGTGTGTATGTGTATGAATGTGTGTGCATTAGAGATTTAAAAAGAAAGAGAGAAAGTGTGTGTGTGAAGAAAACATTGTGAAATAAATTAATTCTTACCTAATCGGGAATTATAAGTATGGTCCGGAAAATTTGGGCGTTGTTTTGGTTTAGTCAGCTGCCAATTTAAAGTACTTGTAACATTTTTAAAGAGATTACATGTGCTCTCAAAATCACAGGATAACAAGAAAGATGTTGTAGTTTCTAAAGAAATTATAAATAAAACAAAATAATAATAATAATATTTTTTTTATTTTTGCTAGGCACAAAGGCCTTGAAAGTGACTGACAAAAGAAACTCTTTCAAATTAGCAATAACATCATCAATAAGTCCATAATGTGTATTTTGGTCCACGTTTCTTACAAATCACTGATAATTGATTCTTGTTACTGTTCTAGTGTGTGGTTTTACTGAGAAACACCACCACCTATGTTAGCATTCCCTTTCAATTTGCCTTGGGTCCATTTACACGTTCCAATTTGACTTTGCCTTCAGAGACAAATTGGTCCTTTTTGGATAGGAGGTAAGCTTTTGTCATGCACATACATGCTCGTTATTGTAAAAAAAAGTATTTACATAGGCTTTTGTACTGAAAATACCTGTAATTCTTGGGATGGACATGGTATGTCAGTGAGAAAAGTGCTGCCAGTAGCAATTCCCAATACAGTTTTATGTGTTGATATTCTCCCAGCAATAACTCAAGATACCCTCAATAACTCAAGATACCCTCAATAACTCAAGATACCCTCAATAACTCAAGATACCCTCAATAACTCAAGATACCCACAATAACTCAAGATACCCACAATAACTCAAGATACCCACAATAACTCAAGATACCCACAAATAACTCATTAGCCACAAACATCATCCATTACATATCCATACCAGTCCAGTCCTCTCTCTCCTGCATGCATTCCTTTGATGCTCTGGTGTCATCTCAGATCATCTGCCCTTAACTTTCCATGCAGGTTAACATGACAAACTTGACTGAAGTTATTTAACAATTTTTCATTCAATTTTCTCTATGAGCTTGGGTGATATGTTATTTTATAGTTTCAAATGTTTTGCATGATTCGTTGGTGCAAATTATTTTTAACAGCTGTCTTGCTCAATCATATATTTAAAAATAGTTTCTAAATTCTGCTTTCATGTTGCTGTACAGCTAGTAAATGCTGATGATTTGGATCAGCTGTTAAAGAAACTTGCTCCAAAAAATAATGCAAACATTTGAAGCTGTAAATAACTTGTCACTCATGCTCATATAGGAAACTGAACAAAAAATGGCAACTTAATATTTTTTATTTGGTAGTTTGAGAAAGAAGGGCAGTGTCCTTAGTACTTTCAGAATCTCCTACATTGGGAGATAGGGATGTCCAAGAATGGTTAGTATAATTATCATTCAGTTTGAACTACTGGAAGTTACTTGTTAAAGGAAAAACTTGGGTAGGAGAGATTTTCAGAAGTGGGTGACTTTTATAGAAGGATTGGGCAGGGTTCAGATAGAAATCAGTATGGGTAATGAAAGAAGAGACACAAGTGTATTACATGTGTTCAGGTCTAGGTTTTGTTGAGTTAGCACAGAGGAAGATGTAGCAGCAGTAGAAAGGACAGTTGATCAAAGTTGTAGAGCACTGGTGACTGTAGGTATGTCAATAAGATAGGGTGGGGTGGGTTGTTTAACCATAAGTCAGCTCTAATCGAGCAGACCAGTGATCAAATACGCTTCAGTCAGGACCAACCTGTGTTGTTTTTTAGAACTACATTATCCAATGTGTCCTTCCTTTTTAATACAGTAGGCTGTGATTTGAGAGATATTTGGTTGCTATTTCTAACAGGTCAAATGAAGGTATGGGGTAATCTCTCATTGGTACGATTAGTTAGTTTTAAGGTGAGATGGCAGAGTGGATCAAGTATTGAACTACTTATTCATGAATCATGAGTTCAATCCCACTACGGGCATTCCATTGTGTTTCTGGACAAATTCACTTAATTCTATATACTCAGCATTTCTCAAATTGGGTTCCAAGGAACCCCAAGGTTCTGTGAGATAAGGTGTATAAATAAAATTTAATAAAAATTTAGTATAAGGGTTTCACAACAAAATAAGTTTAGAAACTGCTGCTGTAGCTGATGGCAACAGATATTAGATTATCTGGGAATGTTATATGCAATATAAATCCAATGGAGGATTTGTCCCTCATCTGCATTATGCCATGAAACCAGGTATTTAGTACAACAATTTGAAAGCTCCTTGGGAGCTCAGAAGAAGACATATTTCCATTTGATTTATTAGTTCACTCCAGCCCTGATAACACAGACCTATAATCAAAGGCATTCCAGCCATGACTATCCTGTCTTTTTATACATTTAGGAGTACATTGTCCAATATGACATTACTGTAACTTGAAAGAATTTAGCTGCTATTTCTAACAGGTCAAGCGACATTGTAAAGACTTCCTTCTTGACTGTTTGTATGTAGCGTTAGTACAGCTCCTCATATATGAAACCTGGTGTGGGGTTGTATTTAGGATTTGTAAAGAGTTAACAGCTTTTGAGTGCCAACAGTCTTCCATGACAAAATGTTACGGCAAGAAATGTAGTTGAGGTTGTGTGTAGATGAACCTGGATGCAGAAAGTGGGGAAGGAACAAGCGAGTTCATGTTTTTTTGTTGTTGTTGTTTTAATGACTATGCAAGGTCAGTGCCTATGACCGTCTTCGGGGTCTCCAAAACTGGTGGAAGGAAATTGTCCTTAGAATGGAGATCTGGCCCGAATTTTCACAACAGAGTGGACACTACTAAAAGCACCTAAGGCCAGGTGAGGATGTTAAACTGGGCAACAGAGTGGACACTACTAGAAGCACATAAGGCCAGGTGAGGATGTTAAACTGGGCAACAGAGTGGACACTACTAGAAGCACCTAAGGCCAGGTGAGGATGTTAAACTGGACAACAGATTGTATCTAACATCTAAGAACAGATACAATCCCTCTGGCAGGGGCTTCCACACAGCTTTCATCTACCAAATTTCACTCATAAGGTATTAGTCAACTTGACGTTATAGCAGAAGAGACTTCTCCAAGATACCATACAGTGGGATTGAACCCAAAACCCTGTAGTTGCAATGCAAACTTCTTATCCACACAGTTATGTCTGTGCTCATATGTTTGTAGGGGATATTAAGTTGGTCATTAGTGAAATGTTGAAAGGGTTTAGAACAAATGACTGAGCCCCAAGGCACAGGAATGTTGTTAGTATGGGGAATTCAGAGTTGGAGAATCTTGTCAGAAAGTATGAATACAGGTTATTAATGATCATCGCAGTTCACATGTAGAGAGCTTGTCAAAAAGATTCTTATACTAGATCCAATATAAGGCTTTTCTAATGTTTAGGGTAATAACTTTACTTTTGCTAACATTTTAAAGGGAAAGGAATGATAGATGTGTGATATTAAGAGAAAAGGTTTCTGGTGACTATGGCTTATACTTCCGAGTAAATGGTATTAAAGTTTCGATGGTATAGAAGGGAATATATTTCGATTGACTCCAATGATTTAGCGATGTTAGATATGAAAGTCATAGGCTTTCTGGGAGATAAGACATTTATAAGTTACTATTTCTTGAAATGGAGAGAGAAAGAGATGGAGGGAGGCAGAAGGGCATTCAAGAGATTTATGAGAACATTAGCGAACTCAGGTGCACATCCTTTTAGTGAGTGCATATGACTGGAATAGTGTCAAGCCCATTTTCTTTCTTGGACTTAAGTGACTCAAGTTATTTGTCTAAAAGAATAGCATGGTAAAAAAAAAAAAAAAAAAAATTGCATTAGAGGACAAAATTCAGCAGAGGTGTTGGAAACAAAACAAACAACAAATTTGTTGTCATAGGAAAAGTTAGTAAAATTGGATAGATTTTTAAGTAAATGATACTAAGTTAAAAAAATAGCTAAAACCAAATTACCTGAGCATGAACTAGGTGAAATCTTTATATCATCTAATGCAATGTCTCCAGTAAAACTTTTTCCTTTGCTTGCTTGGAATATTATCTGAAATAATGGAAAAATAATTTTGAAATTGAAAAACTCATCTCAAAACTGCTGGGAGAGTCAATTTAATGGTAATATTATAGATGATAGTTTACACTGTAGAGAAATATTACTACTATATGTAGTAATTTAAATGGCAGAACCGCTAGAGCATCAGACGAAATTCCGTGCAGTATTTAGTTATGGCCCCTTACTTTCTGAGTTCAAATCCTGCCGTGGTCAATTTTGTCTTTCATCCTTCCAGTGTCGATAAAATAAAGTACCAATCAAGTACTAGGGTTGGTTTAATTGACTATGTACTCCCTACAAAATGTATGGCCTTGTGCTGCCAATGTTAGAATTCAATAGTATAATAACATCATAAGAAAAGAAATGTAAGAGAAGGTCTTAGAGTTACTATTTTAACATTAATTTTCTAAAATAGTAATTTTTGGATTTCATATGACATTTCTAATATTAAAATACCTTAAGTGATTGTGGTCCTTTGATGTTTACTTTTCCATTCAGCCATGTCTGCCCTTGAGATTTCTTCTTCTCCCATGCAACCACATCAGATTTTCCTCCTATGTACACCACAGACAATGTACCAATGCCAATTCCATACATATGATACCAAAAACTAAGACACCATTCCTGTGATACTGGCACTTGGAATTGAGGACTGATAAGATGAGTGCTATCTCCAGGTTTAACTGGATTGGATGTTTCAGTATAAATATAGTTTCCAGCTGTAAAGAGTTCGAAAAATGTATTAGATAAATGATTGCCAATGTGAGTATAAGAGCGGGCTATTTCAAACTCATAGATTCAAATGATAAAGTACAGACTTTTAGAGAAGCAACAAAGTAATTTCAGTTTCAAAAAGTTACTAATGTTTTAGCTTATCTAGATTAGGATATCAGTAATCCATTACCAGAATCCCCAAATAACTTGTCTAAGGGAACTATCAAAAGAACAAAATATCTCTTTATATACTGCTAGGTCTGTAAGCTCCCAGCACTCATGGCTGAACATTCTTGCCCTTGTCAAAGAGATCCCAGCTAATTTTGATGAATTTTCCTATATACCACACCACAACTTTGAAGACTCTCAGCAGTATCCTTACAGTGAAAGTTCTCTCTGCTGGCTACTCTGTGTACATACAATTGTTCCATCCTAAAATGTTGTGCTCTTTGAGATATTACAACCTCTATTTGTCTCTCTCTCCAAGAACATTAACTCAAGCATATAAAAATATACAATCTTGAGTCCAATTCCTAAGAAGAGCAACCTTTCTGATCCAACCAAATAACAATTTATTGCTTTCACCTTCAGGATTTCCTGAATGATAAAAATCACCTTGCACCCTCCCTCTTGAATTTCAAGCTTCTCTAAATAATTGCATATTCAAATTCTGAAAAGCCAGTCCTATTGAAGATCTTTTTTCTATTTCATTCACAATTGGCCTAGTCAGATATATCATTCAACTTCCATACTTTCTTTCCATTAAAGTGTTTCTTCTTTTCTTTGCTATTATTTAACATAAAATCTTTAACAGTAATTTATGTTCAGGATGTCATTTTTCTCATCTTCTGAACTGTATAAGACTTTCTAATCAGTTAACAAAAATAACTTGATCTGATACTCAGTTTCATAAAACATTAGAGACTATATAGTCTCAACATTCCTTGTGTCTTTATGCAGATGAAAGTAAGTGCTGCCATGACACAGGCATTAAATAATCTCTACCATGATTTCACATTTCATTTACTTTTAAAATCCCTTCTTTTGTAACTACTAGGATCTCATAGAACAGTATGTTCTCTTTGCCTACTATTCTTACTTGTGAAGTGTATATCAAAAATGTGGTCACTGGCTAGTAGTGTATCAAATATGCTAATGTAGTATGTCAAAGATATTCACATGTAGCATATTTTTCAAGGTACCAAATTATGAACATACTTATTCATTATATTATCTTATTAATACCCATGTTAGTTAGAATGAAGGTATTATATGTTTAGTCTTTACTGAAATATTCTTTACTTGAATACTTACAACCAGTGGTGTGATCTTTTATTGGACCTGTTTTCGATGTAGGCGTACTTCCTTGCTTTAGTCGCCAATTGATTCTACTACCAGGAAGCTGTTTCCAACCACAAAATCCACTTGAAAATGTACATGATTTAAAAGTTTCTGAAACAATGACAATAGAAAAAAGGTAAAAAAAAAAAAAACAGGCTCCAATTTAAATACATGATAATAAATTCTTTTTTTTTAAATTTTTTAAATATTTTTGATGACTTAGTCAGGAGGAGGAGGAAGGGCAGGTACCGGTGATCTTTTTTCAGGTACTCTGAGATTGGTGGAAGGAAGGTAGGAAGTTATCCTAAGATTGCAGACCTAGCAACAGTGGACTCTGCTAAAACCACTGAAGGGCCAGGTGGTAGTGTTAAACTAGGGGAGATGACAGATTAAGTCTACTACCCAACACCATTGACACAGAAAAAAAGAAGGATAAAGTGACCAAGAAAAGGGGAAATAGAAAGTGTGGTTAATAGGAATATCTATATAAGCTTATTTTGATTTCATCTTTTTTCTTTTTGCCCTTTTCCCTGTTACTTTTATGTCATTTGACTTTTCTTGTTCTTGACCTTTTATTTGTTTTTCTTTATTGTTTTATTTTATAATCGTTGGGTTTTCTCAGTTTATCCATTTTTTATTTTATAGCTGGTGAATGAACAAATTGGCATGGGCTATTTTTCCTTGGTTGTATTCTGCTGAAGACAATTGGTTATGGACTTTAGATGGCAACTTTCTGAGGTGTTCTTTAAAGTTTCACCTTTATTGAACAGGTTATGCTGTATCTTTATCATTAATACAAGGAAATTTGCTTCTTTAAACTATCTAGTTAAGAAATGATTTCCAGTCAAAGTTCTTAATTACAACATACTACTCAAATCTATCTCGCTGGTTACATTGCTACCAAATGAAGAGTTTAAATTTAGAATATCAAAATAATATTATTTTAAATATCAGTCAAAGAAACATGATCCTTATTACCAGCCAGAAGCATTGTTTTACAGATTATCAAACAAAATTACAAAAGTCTTTTATTTACACTGTTTATATTATATCATACTGTAATAGTATGAATTAAGATTTGTGGTAAGATTGGAACCAGCCGTCTTTAGAGCGATAGTTCAACAAATACAAATTAACCACTCATATATCATAAAAAATACTATTTCACCTGTAGCTGGTTTTGTTGGTTCAGTTGTGAATATTTTCATTTTAGCAGTGTGAGTAGCTAGGGAACTGCTTGGTTTACCTGAGAAGATACAAAATAATTAGTTTAATGACTATATTAAGAAAATTTATGGAACAACAAAAATAATAGTAATATGATTTTATTTATGTTTGTATTTTTATTCACAGGTGTTTTTCTATATTTATTCAAAAGTTTGGACATGGATATTTTCCATGTAACAATATTTATAACATGTGATTGGGTTAGTAAGTAAATTCACTTTTTATTAAACTCAATAAACACAGAGAAGATGCTATATCAGCTGATAACTAACACTGAGGTTGATTTTCCAATTGTATATTGATTTATTCTTCTGTGAGATTTGGTCTTGGGACTTTACTCTTCCAAATCAAACAAGAACTTATAGTTAGTTCTGGGTTCCACTATATAGGCATTGTCTCTAATTTAATCTAATATGATGAAAGATAGATATAGTCAGAGAATTTTAGATACTTGTTTAGGCCACAGTACAGTACTAGTGATTTAATATAAATGTACATGGCTTTTCATTTTGAAAGGCTCTAACATCTTATCTGAGTAATCATTGTAATTCCTTAATTTAGCCATTAACAAACATGATATTCTATTTTGGATGCAGTATGGCTGAATGGTTAAGAAGCTTGCTTCACAATCACCAGTTCCTTGATTCGATCCCACTGTATAGCATCTTGTGCAAGTGACTTTACCATAGCTTCGAGTCGACCCAAGCCTTGTGGGTGAATTTGGGTTGATGGAAACTGTGTGGAAACCTGCTAGATGCATTGTACCTGTAAGTCAAAGGTCCAGCCTTGTCACACTGTGTCATGCTGAATCTACCTGAGGATTACATTAAGGGTATACGTATCTGTGGAATGCTCAGCCGCTTACATGTTAACTCAATGAGTTGGCCATTCCATTGATTGAATAATGGAACACTCATTGCTGAAACCAACAGAGAATCCATCATTCTATTTTAGTAATAGTTTAGTAAAGTTTATCTTAGTCTTCAAAAAGAAGCTAAAAGCTTCATTGTTTTTCATGCACTGAGAGTATTATTTTTAAAACAAAATAATATTCCCTTAGTATCTTGTGTGTCTGTACTGTACTTAGGACTACACTTAGTATCTTGTGTGTCTGTACAGTACTTAGGACTACACTTAGTATCTTGTGTGTCTGTACAGTACTTAGGACTACACTTAGTTTAGGTGCTAGCTCAATATAAAGGCATTGCCATCATTGGTATTTGTGGGACATCATTGCTGTTGGCATCATTGTCGTTGTTGTTGTTGTCATCGTTGTTGTTGTTGTTGTTGTCGTCATTGTTTTCATCGTCATCATCATCAAAGGATAATTATTTATTATATTTTATAGGTTACTTTTGTGAACAATAGCATTGCTGTTTACAGGTTTCCAACAGGCCAATCACTGGTTCACTGCATTTATGATGGTGAGAGTGACAAGGGATCATCTGTGTAACTAGGCTAGAACAAATACTACAAGGTATTTTTGTTCGAAAGCACCGGTGTATCAATTTTTTCACTGATGTTTATATACACATACACACATATATATGTATACAACAGGCTTCCACACACATTCTGTCTACCAAATGACACTCACAAGGCATTGGTTAACCTAAGGAACCTGAGGCTATGGTAGAAGACTCTTGCTTAAGATGCCATGCAGTGGAGTGGAATCAAACCCAGAATCATGTGGCTGTAAATCGAACTTCTTAACCACACAGCTATGCTTACACCCAATTGATATTTTCTTTACACATCTACTTATGAAAATTTCACAGTTTTGATTCCTAACTGGTTCTATTTTCCTTCCCTTACACAGCTCATGGTCTTAAAAACTCATGTTACAAATTCCAATTTTCTCTTCTGTAAATTAATAAAATAATAAGCATCAAGTCTGAAAATTTGGCCATGATCAATAACCTGGAGATGGATGGGTTCTGTCAGGATGACTTGTCCTTACCATTATGTAAAGATGAACATGTCCAGTGCTACCTCAATGATTCAGTGTGTTGTGTATTCCACTCTAGTACTAATGACAACTTTTAAAATCCCTTCCTTTGTAACTACTAGAATCTCACAAAAGAGGACTACATTATACAATGTGTCCTATTTTTTAAGACAGTAGGTTGAGATTTGAGGGTTATTTGGCTGTTATTTTTAACAGGTTGAACAACTTTACAATGATTTGTTATGTAAGTTGTTGTGAAGTTAAGAAGCTTGCTTCACAATCACTTCATTTGCTTGTATGACATGATGTATTAAACCTTTTGATACCAAACCGCCTGAAACCGCCCCTGTTTCTATGATAAAAACTATTTATTTTCAACTGTTTATATTTAAA
>JAOPJM010205135.1:0-12777 GCA_027124095.1 Muusoctopus leioderma | reverse complement strand
GTCGGCCCGAGGCTATAGTAGAAGACACTTACCCAAGGTGCCACGCAGTGGGACTGAACCCAAAACCATGCGGTTGCAAAGCGAACTCCTTAACCACACAGCCATCTGCGCCTATATATATATATATATATATTCACTGGACTTCTGCTCAGTTTCCGTCTACCAATTTCACTCATAAGGCATTGGTCAGCTCGAGGCTATAGTAGAAGACACTTGCTCAAGGTGCCACACAGTGGGAAAGATCTCTGAACCATGTAGTTATGAAATGAACTTCTTAACCACACAGCCATACTTGTGCCTATATATATATCAGTGCAGAACCAGTATCTCTGAGAAATGTTTAGTGTTAGGAAGAGCATTTACCTACAAAAGTTTCACATGTCTGCCTGTATAAAATTCTAGACAATAAAAGAAGTGACTTTGTCACCACCAAAGAAGATTATATTTGCTGAGAATAGCCACTAGTGTCCAGTAGAATTTTCCTGCAATGATTGAATAGTTTGGCTATGCATTAAGGTTCCCTACTTTCTGGATTTGTGAGAACTCTAGTTGTTGATCCAGGTGGCTTTATGAATTGAATGTTACAGCAGTTTCTAAGACTTCTTAACTAATTCTGACTATGACCTACTCTTATGTCAATCTTCATTGCCCTACCTTACACAAAACACTATGTTAAACCAATGATAAAACTGCAGAGGAACAGACAGCAATCCTCATACTCTAACTGAGTTCACTTTGTCTGTCTCTGCTATGCCAACCACAAGATTGTACAAGCATACAGATGAGTGAATGAAGGAGAATCTACATGGTCACTTGACCTGTTAGAAATAGCAACTGAATTCCCTCAAATCACACGTTGCCATCTTAAAAAAGAATGGACACATTGGACAATGTAGCCCTTGATATACGAAAAGGCAGGATGGTCATGGCTAGAACATCTTTGATCATAGGTCTGTCTATCAGAGATGACCTAAACAACAACAACAACAACAATCCTACTGAAATAGACCATGTGGGGTGAGAGGCTACAGGATGTCCAGACTGTCACATTGCACTCCATACAATTCATCAGGTGTGCAGTATAGCCCCCAGCTAGGCAGGCAGAGGTGTGGTATAACTGGAACAACAAGATCAGTGCATCGCACCCAGTTGTTTGGCCGGCTACTTTCATGCCAAAGAACTGCTGGATAATGGCTGGCCTGGGGCTACACAACAACAACACAATAACTACAAGCTATTTGTGAGTAAGAACTGCACCTTTTCCAAAACCAAATTGGAAATAAACTTACCATTAAACGCATTCATTAACACTTACCGGTTTCAAATCAAACATTTTTCAATGTTAGAAAATTTTGGATAAGAATATACTTACCTGTACTTGATCAACCAACTGTGATACATTTTTACCTGGCTAAGTGGCTTGAGGCAAGCTGAGTAATGATGCATGGTCTAGTGGTGGCATAGTAACTCAGTAGTTGAATCATAGTTTGTACTCTCATGAATTAATGGACGACCTCTTAGTCAGATCAGTAGTAATCCAGTAGCTCAACTCCACAGTAATTACGCCTTAATACATTTTTAATGATCACTTCATTTCCCAGGACTCATAACACGTTTTTCACTGTTTAGTATCCATAAAAAAAGGTCTTTTGATTTTGTTTTACTACTGACTGAGTCATTATATTTAATGACTCGATATAACATCTACTATTTTTTATTTGTTGTTAATTAGAACCAATCATCATCATCATCATCATCATCATCATCATCATCATCATCATCGTCGTCGTCGTCGTCATCGTCGTCGTCGTCGTCGTCATCATCATCATCATCATCATCATCATCATCATCATCATCATCATCATCATCATCATCATCATCATCAGGCTTGTTGCCTAATTCCAGTTTCTTAGCGTCTAATATATGAAAGATAAACCTCACCAGTTTATTTCAGAAAAATGTCCCCATATCTCCCAACTATTGCACACGGGGAGATGAGACACGTGGATATCAAGAACCCTCCCTTCAGAGCGACGTAACTGAACTGCTTGCAGCGAATATGAACTTAAGACCTATCAGATTCCGATTCCAAGCCCTTATCTCCTAATGGAGTCGTAGGGCCGCCATCGTAACATACGGCGTTTCTTGGGCATTTACTTAAACCTGGCAGTACCCATCTCCTCTCCAGGCCTGACCACAGCCGATTTCTTCCAAGGCGAAAGAGAGAGGAGAGAGAGAGAGAGAGAGAGAGAGAGAGAGAGAGAGAGAGAGAGAGAGAGAGAGAAGAAGAATCGACCATAGTACTGGACTGGTACTTTATTTATCGACCCCGAAGGGATGAAAGGCAATGTGTTGACGTTGGTGTGATTTGAACTCAGAGCGCACAGAGTTGGAACGAAGACTGCCAATTCGCCGCCTAAGACCCATCAGATGGTAGTGCAATACCATATTGCCTATATACATCCAATGAGCTTATGTTCTAATGACGTTAACAAAATGTTCTCCCAAAATGTCATATGCCTCCAAATAGCATATATAGTGGGGGTTCTGGACCACGCCGCCCCATCCGACCCTACCCATAATACCCCTGGGGCGGGACCCCAACCCAAGCTTGCAGAAATCTTGCTTACAGAAAAAAGTTAGCAAAAGTATGGGGATCCCCCAGGGATGACCCACCACCCTCGCCGTCTCAAGGGCTCTAGAGCTTGAGCAAGCGTTCCTACGTGAACATCGAACACAAAGTATATGCTAGCATAGCAACGACGTTCATGCAGAAGTACTAAAAGCTTTGTATGAGAATTAGTCTCACAGTGCTACAACTCCACTCACAGACGAGTGGAGACAGCAATCATACTAGCCAGCATTTAGATAGATACTTATACCCCTCCCCTTAATCAAGTCGGAACGCTGGAATCAGCAGCAAAAATAAGGTTTTATTCCTCTCTGGCCTGCAGTCTACCCGCTAGCGGAGCTAGTAAAATAAGAAGGGGGAGCCATAAGAACTCTAGTGTGAATTTGCACCGTTTGCTGCGCATGGCAAAAAATATGGTGGCCCAGTAGAGACGTGGTTAAGTGGTGTACTGAGGTGGTTTATCTGAGGTGGTTTATCTGAGGTGGTTTATCTGAGGTGATTTATCTGGCCAGCCCGGTCGGGAGAGTAGGTACAGACAGACGCATGAGCATGCTATTATGCAGCTGAAAGCTTTTTTTCCGTTATTAAACTGGCCCTGGTTTCGTCCCGATCCCGCTGGAAAAGGGAAAGGGATTTTTTTGTTTCGACGTCCAGTACATGCGTTTGCTGCGCACCGGCCTGGATCTCAGCTTTTATCTGATGGTACTTCTCAATCTCATCCAAAATTATCCTGAATTCATTGTAAGAGATTTGTCCATCGATCAGAGCAGTTGGCACACGGTCTGCAATGGTATTCAGATTGCTCTCAGCTAACACTCTAATGTCATCATATGTTGTTGCCTTGAGTGTGAAGCACTAATAAACTTGCCAGCCATTCCACCGATGACACAGGCTACAGCTGCCACCTCTAGGCCCAGAACAACTGGGGCTGCAACGATGGTGAACGGAAGATTCACACGTCCAGCGCCTATCCCCATACTGACCGTGAGCAAGACTCGTAGCTTTCAAGTCAAATCCACAACGTTATGTTCCGCTATGTCGACTTGATGGGCCTGTCGGTACAGTGTGGCACCCCGTGTTGACTAGAGGTTACAATCGGTATCCACAACGACATCTTGCTCGGGTCGACACACCCTGTGACAACGGCAGCAGTACGGTAGATAGCCTCAACATTTGTGGTACAGCGTTGGAGACGGTGGGAGTGTTTAACGCTGTAGAGCACCTTACCGACATCACGGCAGAAGCAGAAGATATGGCTCAGGGGTATGATGGCTACGAAGAAACTAGAGTTGCTGCTGAGGCCACGATTGTAGTTTTGAGTTATCACCGGTTATTGCATTTGCAGAATCAAGGATGTAAAGGGGAATGTCATTGACCCAGAACAGCGAGGTGTTCTGGGCCAAGGTAGATTTAGTGAAATCGTGACTGCAGCGGATGAGCTCGAGAATAGATGTGGCCACGTCAATATTGTTGTACAGTGCTTCCACTTCCTGGCCGTTCACCGAGTAGACCGCGCTCTAAAATAAGGCCATCACGCTATTGTTGACTAGTCCGACGTCAGCTGCGGCGTAATTGCTGCCGTCAGCCTTGACCAGTCTGTCGGAAATCTCTAGGTGTGCTTCGGAAGGGAGAGTCTACTGGTCTTCACTGCTGACGATAAGCTCTAGGTTCTGCCGGATAGCGGGGTTCTGGGGTCGGTACCCAATATTCTCGACCGAGTCATGGCGTAGCAGGATTTCGGTGAGGTCGAGAAATTGGGTCATTTACATTCGCTATTTTAGCCATGTTGTCTGTCGCGTATATGGGTATGGCAAACAATCTTTAATATAGGGAAATGCGGGGATCCTGACCGAAGATTAAGTCTGACACATTAGCTGCAGAAGCCTCGGCCCGCGGGATCTTCTGTAATAGTTTGCTAGCCCGTTCAACGATAGATTTTCCTGGGCCCTACTTGCATTTTGGGCTACCCACTCGGAGATTGCGTGTAACCGCTGCCGTGCCTTTGTCGGTACCTTAACACGGTGGCCTTCCCAGCTGTCAGAAGATTATGGGTCGCACCGGAGGCGATACTACCGACCTTAGCTGCGATCTTGCCAGCAGCACGCCGAGTAGTCTGGAGTAGTGTGTCGAGGCCATCACCGTGGTGGACTACAATCATAGGCCCGCGTGCTCCAGCGCACATCACCTGACGAATATTGTGTGGCAGAATGAGTGTTGTGATATTTAAAAATTGCATCCCTTCAAATACTTATAAGGAACATCGTGAATCAAACATGTGATAATTAGGGGCTCTCTTCGCATGTCAATTGGCCTGTAGTTTTGGTCTGCGATCCAGACGCGGAGCCTCGATATCTCCGGGGTCAGTTGAGGGGCCTGGGCGAGTAAGCAACTTTGAAGCCTGGCGGGACATCGGGTGAAAAGGTTCGAAATGCAAACCCTTATTGGACATTACTCGAGTCACCCGGCGTGATGTAGAACAACCATTTCCTTAACTGTACTGATATGGACGATGTTTGGGGCCTCATGCTGCTCCTGGGTCAGCACTGTCGCATCAACAGGCCACTTAAGAACTGTGCGAAGCGATGAGTTAACGTGGAGGATGCAGCACTTGGCGTGTGTGATTTCAGCCACAGCCTTCAGAGTGGCTAGATTTGGGGTAATAGTAATGTAATGTGTTTGGGTGCCCTGGTCCCAATTGCCGATTGCATAGCCAAGTTGATTGCTTCAAGCTCATAAGCGCTGACGGGCAAGGTGAGGATTTTCCACGATGAGCCGTCGTCTACGCTGTATTCGAAGGTATTGTTGGTGACGGTGATGTTGGCCCAGGAATAACTGGTCCGGATGCCCGTCAGGGCCATCTCAAGAACTAGCCCATCGCGAGTGCGGATGGAGGTGAGAAAGTTGGCACCAAGTCGTCAGTCCCAGGCCGGCTGACGAGGTGAGCACAAAGAACTGCTAGATGGTGGGTGCGGTCTGTGCGGCGATCAAGTGCAGCAAGTTGGTCTGTTCTCGGGCTTCCATGTTATAAGAACACGAGAAGAAGTTCTTCAAATGTGGCCTCGTCGATCTCCCCGTTGCCAACAAGCAGTCTATGGTGTCATCGGCTTCGTTTATGATTTCCAGAGAGTTATTACCGGTGCCCACAGAGGTGGACAGCAGCTCAAATCGGCCCATCAATTCTTCTGGTCTTTTGTAATAGCGAATAGATGGACGAAACGGAGCTGTGCACAGCCGCAGTTGCCGCACGAGGACCGTGTCTTCATCAGCTCCATCCTTCGGAGCTTGCGATTCCGTTCCGGCTGTTCCGGCTGTTCCAGCTGGACACGCTGGCCGATTCTTTGTCCCGTTTTTCTAGCGTTTTTCATGGGCTCTACGCCAAGCCACGCTCTCGCATCCTCGACTTTTCGTTCACACTCTACCCAGTGTTGCCCCCAGACCTGCCTGGGGCCTGTAACCTCTCGCCACACCAACCTTGCCTATTCATTGACAGCAGCGACTGTGCAAGCGGACGATGTACAGCTAGCAGCTAGCGCTAGTTTTCCGGCATCTCTGCGGCAGCAGCCACATCACCTAGATTGAGGAGGCTCTTCCACTCGACAGCATTGAACTTCTGAAGTGGGATGGACAAGCCACTCGCTGGTTCTGCTTGGGTCTATTCCGAATTCGGTAGTGCGATGTGACAGCAACATCCTGCGGTAATATGATTTTAGCGTATCTGTTGTCGCGCAGAACATCTCCACAATCTGAGCCACACTCTTCTCGGTCGCTCCAATGGGTTCGAGGTACGAATGACTTCGCGAAATCTACCTTTGTATCTTGCCTCTGAGGCTGCTCAGCCTGATTTCACTCTCGAATTACTTTTCAGTTCGCGAAATCTTATCGATTGAGGTTAGTCTTTCTTCACCGGATATGATTCTTGTGAATATTTGCAGTGTATTTTCGGGAGGTACACTTCTTCAAATCGACAGCAAAACCTTCTGGTAAACAGTTTTTCCCGAGGATCGAGGAGGGTGAAGCTGTATCGCACAGGCGCTGCCACCGCGAAGAATTGTTGGAACTCCTGCCAGTCTATATCTGCGCTGCTGTATTCGTCCAACACGGCCTGCAGGCTCTTGTTGTCGAGGCCGTTGAACAAGCACTGAAGGGTCAGCTAACGGCGGACAACCGGAGGAACTCCTCCTTTATGTCCGCTAGACTTCGCAAAGCTCTGTGTAAGGTAGAGTGCAGGGTAGTGTTTGTGGCGACCGTGACAGAACAAATGCGCCACGTTCTCTTGTTTCTCGAGCATGACATCCTCTAGTACCAGGAGAGAAGGCATTCCGTCAAGATCATCGAACCCCGGGATCTCATCAACATTGTGGACGAATCTCACTGGGTCATCCTCACAAACCACATCTGGCTCTGTTTCAACAGCACCGGTTTCCTCAGCAGCTTCGCACCGCTTTCTCCCCTCAAGTTCATTAAACTCGCGGATGGGGTTGTAGGTTGCCTGATCGTCGGTGGGAAAGTATACGATCAGCCTCCATCCATCGCAGACCCAGGCTGGTGAGCAGGTTGGTATTGCCATAGCTGGTGGGCCTCAACAAGAGTGCGAAGAGGGAGTCTGGGATGAGCTTGTGGTGCCACTTCTTCTGGAGTGGAACATCAGTGCATTTGGATAAATCGGAAACCTCCATCATTAGTATGCCCTGTCTGCAGCTCAAACTTTAATGGACTACTGCATAGACTTCTGAACGAAGACTCTAACCAATGCTGTACACATAGTCACTGTGCAGCATAAGGATGGATGCACACAGGCGAGTCGTGTGAGAATATACACTGTGTATAGCCAGAGGAGGAGTACGCTCCTACCCATTTCCCACGGTGGAGATATCCAATGGGCTCTCTACAAGCTGTTGGGGCTGCCCTGGGCGAAGTTCAGTAGTGAGAAGCATCTCCCGGTTACTCGAACAATGGTCCTGGCACGCACCTGGACAAACGTCTAAACACCATGGCCGACCACTCCCGGAACTATTCCCTATCAACCTGGTGGATTCCGCATGCATAAAACACAACAAGGCCTACTTGCAACACGAGGACATCCACACACGCCAAAAAGTAGGCATCGATCTGATTCAGAAACTCCATACAATAAGATGCAGGACCTAAATGCCATCCAGAAGCCGACGCTGGGTGAACAGGTCACCCGTTTGGCAACGAAAGCCAGAATGAAGGCAAAGATTGTGTTTGGTGGCTACAACAGAAAACTTTGCCACTATCAGAGACGCCTACTGTGGTGATGTGACATCAAAACCCACTCAGTAATCCGCGGTTTGGAGCTAACGCCGGCACGACCTTAGTAGTGAGGCTTTAATTTCGTTTTTTGTCTTTCTTTGCGTGCTGTATATACTGACAATGATTGCTGAAGAGCTGTACTTTGTGATACTTGAGGTGTGGCATTGTGCTCACAAGCATAAAATCCCCCTGTCCGCTGGCACACACGATGATAGGTGTGGCCTGTAAATCACTGGAACTGTGGCACCGAGATGAGGGAGCTGCAGCCTGCTTTGTAGCTATAGTCCTCTCGGGCCCAACCAACTTATGAGAGGCGACTGGGAAGTTGCAGCCAAATTGTGCACGAGCCTGTTGGAGGTTGATACACCTGCTGAAATATATAGCAGGGTTACAACAAAAATAGTGATGGATAATGCGAAGCTTGCAATAAAGTGGCAAAACATCTAATATATCACCAATTGCTACAGAAAGGGGCTTGCAGCCATCAAGAATATTACTGCAGCAGGGAAGGTTTCTGAAAGCGTTGCTCAGGGATAGCTTAAGAAGCAAGCCATCTGGTAGATCTATCTGCAGGTTCTGTGACACATACCACCACCCAAATTTGAAGTGTCAGTACCAAACAAAGCACAGCAAGCCGATCTCCTGTTTATACCATACAAACGCCTACCCGGCGATCGCAAGACCTACAAATACACCCTCACTGTGGTGGACGGTGAAAGCTGGTTCAAAGTTGCATAGCTTCTATCCACGAAGAAGACTTGAGAGGTGGCAAGTGCTTTTGAAAGGCTCTACAAATGAGCGGTCGACAGCGTGGGTGACTCGGATGGCGGCTGTCACTGCGGCTCTGAACAACGAAATGACCCGCTTGACGGGAAAAAAATCTTCTGATGCTATTAAGGTTAAGACTCTAGCAGAAAAGCCCACTTCCGTGGTTCCTTGATGCTTTGTCAGTCCCAAAGAACAAAAGCTCCACGCTAGTATTGGTGTTCGCTACCTCTACCAGCCAAGCGAGCTGGAGCGTGACCGCCGTCGCACGACTGACTTTCGTGGTCCCTCCAGGTTTATCGACTTGGATGCTCGGTTACCGAATCTGACATGCCTGTGCTCTACTATTTGTCTGATAAGCCCGCTCGAGGCTTTGTCCGGGGTGAGCTGCTTGTGGTATCTCCCGATATCTAGCTGCCTCCAGATAGTGTCCCGCTAACTACACCTCCAACAGTTCCGCTGTGAGGATATCGTCGATGAGGTTATCAAACTGACCCCAGCCTCCCTATAGCCATATGCCAGGTTGTCCATACCATTTTCTACTATCCAGTGCTTGGTATGTATCAAAAAGGAATAGCGACACCTTGTTCAATTGCTGCTCGTAGATGTGGTGGCTCTCGAAACGCAGAGCATTCATCCCGTGGCGGAAGGATTTCCTCTGGAAGAGAGCCTCCTTATACTGCTCGTGGCGAATTCCCGACACACTTCGAGAATGAAATACATATTGAGGTGCAGGCCCACGTACTCCGCGACGGTCGGGCAAGATGGATGATGAGTGTGCTAGAGCACACTCATCCATCACCTTGTCCAACCTTTGGGTAGTCTGGCGTGTCATAGAGGTTCTGGTCCTCGGCCAAGTCCTTGTACAAATCCTCGGTTTGGACCTCAAGGAGCAGGGAGACGGTATTGGTGTTGAGAAGCTAACAGTGTTTGCCGTACTTTCTCTTCATCTGGTTGTAGTAGATACAAGTCGTACATGAGGTACTTCGAAAGGTTAACAATAACTGGATGCTGCCGATGAGCCGAAGCTGTCTGAGGGAGATATACTTCTTCGTGTTATTCGAGATGCAGGAGACCCAACCCTCAACCTTGGAAAGGGCCTGCATCAAGAAACAGGAGTCATAGCCCCACGGGTCGTGGAATACAAGCGGTATGGTCGTGGTTTGGGGGGTTCAGGCGCAGCTTTAGGTTACAGACTTTGTGAGCTGCGTTTCTGTACTTCCCAGTGATGCAGCAGTGGTCGCGGACAGACTCTCCATGTAGGGGCATCTCACAAAATGTGGCAGACGGTGGCTGTGTTGAAGGTCTAACATTCTTCAGGACTCATCTGCATCGCCTTAGGATAAGCCAGCACCACATTGATCTTACACCCCTCCTTCTGGGCTGCTCTGTGGAAATTATTTGCCACATTGGGCCCACGGTATTCTCCCATAGCCACTAAACGCCGATCGCAGCGGATGATAATGTAGAAATAGATGCATACCTCATGCAGCTATGTCTGCAATGTGTTTCTTTGCTTTGTGCGTAGCGCTGATCCCGCGTAGCGCTGATCCCGCGTAGCGCTGATCCCGCGTAGCGCTGATCCCACGTAGTGCTGATCCCGCGTAACGCTGATCCTGCGTAGCGACTTGAAGTCAGCATAGATGATAAAGGGAGCTGGGAACTGCCTGTGGTGGTTCTGAAAAGTTAGCTTGTTTTCTCCCACTTTTGGTATCTGTACTCTCACTGCTGTCTGGACGATCCACTGGCATTCTGGCTTGTGAGACTGCAGGTGTTCCCTTAAGTATCTGTGAAGGTATCTCCCACAGAAGTGATTAGGCTGTCGGTGCTTGGATTGATCATACAGCAGCCGGTTGAGGTTACTAACCGAGGTATAGTGGAACTTGCCTGCCATCTCGATCAGCAACAGATTGATTCTGGGGGTATCTTCATGCTGCTTGTTCAGTCGGTGAACGACCAATCCCTTGTCCCGTCTAGAGACGTTCAGAGCATGGCTGTTTTACCACTCAAAGTTCTCATTCTGGGAGGCAGGCATGGGGACCTCGATCCCTGTGAAGTCCAGGTCATCACTGGTTAGAGGACTTGTCATCATGGTCTTCCACTGGGTACAGAGCAGATCGTAGGGCCCAACGGATGCACCGATCATCGTTGTTCTTCATGTTGATGACAGCCTTCTTCTGGGGGAGGGGGCTGCAGGCAACGGAACGTAAGAGACCCCCTCCACTCAGGGGCTGGTAGTGAGTCATGTCTACCCACAGCGTTTCTACTCTTTCGACCAACCAACGTGAGCCGCTTTGAGTCCATTTTCGAGCGTCACCTAGATTTGTGGGAAAGCCTTATCAAGAGTTCCATCGATCTTATAGGGCCCCTAGTACAGCCTCTCATTTGTGGCGAAGTACAGGATCAGTGAGCCCCTTGCTGTCATCAGTATTATCATTTTATAGTTGGACCTTAAGCGCGAGCTGGAACTTGACTCCGTTGAGTTCTACAATTTCCTCCACAAATTTCTGGTGGATCTTGGGGCGAACTCCTTTAAAAAAAAAGCTTTTGGGGGTCTACGCCGAGGGGGTGCCCTTGACGGACATCCATTTTCCAATAACCCAAGAACTTTGTCGGAAGATTAGCTCATCTGACTGTTCCTATTTGAACAGCTCTAGAATCTTTTTATAATACTGGGCTGTTCGGAATATTTTCTGAGAGAGTATGGGGTCGAACTCCTCTAGAATGACCTTCCTTTTACTCTAGCGGCTTGAACGAGGTGAGGGGAAGGTCGGTGATTTCGAAGAAGCAGGGGCTTGAGTAAATGCCTCTAAACTGCTTCTGGAATGGACTCACCCATGATGTTCTGGAGAACATCGTGGAGAGGTCCTGCTGTACGTATTCCTTCAAGTATGTCGCTGATGTCATCCCCTGTTGTCATGTTGCGAGGTGGGTATATCCAGGTCTAGACTTCTCACTAAATCGGTGATCATTATGATATCCACATAGCTGCTAGTCGGAGAAATTCGTAGGAGGACATAGCTAGAACACATTTGGTCATAGATCCGCTCGATCAGGACTAACCTGGCGATAAGCAACAACAACAATAATGAAATATAATTTAGGAAGAAAAAATAAACAAGCTTTTCTGAAAAATTATATAAATCTTGAAATATTAATTTATTATCAAATAAAGGAAATACAAAATATGTTTTTCTAAATATTTTTTCTTTAGTTCATATATAATTTTCTACACAATGGCATTGTCTTTTCATTTTAGAGTTTTAAAAAAATAAGTGTTGCCTTTCCTCGAGTGACACAGTTCGTTACTGGTACAGTGATATTATCATTTATTACGTCCATCGCGCTCTTTTGTTGTATCAGTGAGTTCGAAGGCTGGCCGGAATTTAAAGACGCCATGCTGATCTGTGAACTGTAGAACAGGGTTAGGATGTGTGTTGTTCATGGAGCCAAGAGAGGTGTACCTGTGAAAATAGATCAACGGGAGTATGTAATACTTGTTAGATGTGGTGTGTCTTGTCTGTGGATGTCCGTGATTTAAGATGTAATGACAAGAATCAGCATACATACATTTACGCACGCACGCACACGTACACACCCATATTTATATGGAGAGAGAGATTAATTCATAGTGCACTACAAATCAGGTTTTGGGGGTTTTTGTTTTGTTTAGTTTTTCGTTGTTTTTTTTTTGGATAATTTAAAATGTAAGGTATACCTTTTTAATAAACATATAATTTTAAGGAGGCTATGTTATATATATACAGTGGAACCTCTATATTCGAACGACCCTTTATTCGAACAATCCAATATACGAACATTTTTATTCGGAAAAAATCGCTCCTATATTCGAACATTGTTCCAATAACCGAACCAAACAAAGACGGTGTAGTGATTCGTCCGATACACGTGAGAGGTCCCTGCCAAGGGAAATAATGGGCGAAATCTTTTAATGTCTGTGTGTTTTATTGTATATGTGTGTGTGTGTGTGTTCGTCTGATACATGATTTCTCATGCGAAAAATTGACCCAATATTCGAACAACTCCATATTCGAACGGCTTCATGGAACGAATTAAGTCCGAATATAGAGGTTCCACTGTATATA
>JAOPJM010204923.1:0-12780 GCA_027124095.1 Muusoctopus leioderma | reverse complement strand
CAATATACAAAGGAAAATACATTGGCTTGAAGAGTTCTCTCTTAATTTAATCCGGATCAATATTAACAGCAATACTGTTTAGGTACCCATAAAAGCAATGTCACAGTCTGTACATAACAATGTTTATATACAGTGTCTACATCTAAAGCAGAGCTTGTTACGTAGTGTATTGGACCTAAGGAGTATCTTAAGGAGACTGTGGATCATATACTCTCATTAAGTAGTGCTTGAACATAACACAGTCAACAAAGCAAGACTAAATATATTTAGATAGTCATAATAGATTATCTGATGCAGTGTTGTGTAATGTATAGTTAACCATTGGTAATTATAAAAGAAAGTGAAAAAAAAAAAGTTTGAAACATTTTAAACGTGTAATTCCTGTTATATAATTAGTTTATTTACTGAGATGAGGCTATACTTTACTTTATTAACCTCTTAAGCCTTGATCATGAGATAACTTGTGCAAGAAAAGCACTTGTTAAAGCCAATCTGGAGATATGTAATGATTGAGCCTTTTCTTATAAAACTATTTTATTGGTTTATATATTTTGTTGCCATGAACATTTCTTATATTGGCCAATCAATTATGATTAACTTTTGGTGTATATTTTAGTATATATCCATAATTAAAATTTTTTTTTTCCTTATTCATTTTTGCAAAAATGATGCACATACTACTGTTCATCGTTTTTACATCCGAAGCAGTATTCTACAGTTGGATGCTTTTCTTGTCACCAAACCTTATTTTCTGTATATACTCATGTATGTTGCACCCCTATTTTACACACAACATTCTTGGCTCAGTACTTGACTTGCATATAAGTCACAGGTTGTGTTTATCAATACTGCTAATATATGCTTGGATGAAATTTCCATCAAAATATTCATAATTAAACATAATTGTTCCTGTAATATATGTAATAAAACTATATTTAAACAAATTCTTTGGTTGCTCTTAACAAATTAAACCCATGATAATGGACTCTTAATTCTCGATATATGTAATAATTCTACTTCATTTAATCACATGCAACAGCACATTTCATTATAATTCATCACATACAATAACAAAATAACACACTCCAGCTACCTGGGCATGTACACACCATCTCCTCTGTATTTTAATTATATCAAATACATTTTCTGGTATAAAATGTGTTTGGAAACTAATGAAAGGGAGCAAATTACATACAATACACTGCAGTAGTCTGCTTTACTTGTGTATGGAGCAGTAACAGTAATGCATGGTTATAATATTTAACTGGTGGCCTGTCGTGTCAATAAGGGATTCAAAGAATTTGTTTACTTAAAGTAAATTATGGGATCCAGAAATTATTGACTAGTAAATGAATGATTCAAGTGTGCTGTTACAGTATGAAGTGTGCTATTACAGTATGAAGACCATATTTTATGGACTGCTATTTACAATGTGCCATATCTTTTGTATTGAGGTTTTGTATGTTCAGTAAAGTCGCTTGCTCGTTTTTCATGGAAAAAGGTGCGACTTACAATGAGTATATATGTTTTTGATGATTTTATATACACACGCGCATGACAGGCTTCCACTCAGAAGGCATTGGTCAGCCCAAGGCTATAGAAGACCCTTGCCCAAGGTTTCACGCAGTGGGGTAGAGCCCTGAATCACATGTCTACGAAGCAAACTTCTTAGCCACTGACAACAATTAGTTCCATAGTTCCAAAGACGAAATTGAATGTTTTCTCTTTGGATATTACAAATATTGAGAGACTGTTTCAATTTTACTATAGATGACACAGACATTAATATTCTGATGTCAATAGTAGGGGAAAGGAAATTAATAAGGAAGAAATTTATGTAAAAAAGATTGATGCCATTCTGTAAATGTCATGGAGTTTTCAGGACCACATACAAATTAGATAGAAATAGATATTTTTAGATATAGCGTTCGCAGTGGTTAAAACACCATTGACCAGGTAAAGCAACATGAGCCAGGTAAAGCAACATAAGAACCTGGTGGTGTATCTGTGCTGATGAAAAAATAATGAATCTTTAATTTTACTAATTCATAGATATGTAACATATTTAATTAGTTAATAATGGAGGGCTAAGTTAATGCAGTGAGATGAAAATGTTTAATCAAATAAAATTACACTCATAATGAAGAGAAAATTAACATTAAAACTTCATGTCAAGAAAGGCAAGGGAGACAATTTCGAAATCCAAATTCATTAAAAATTGTTTGGGAGCATGCAGAGTGGAGTGAGTGAGATTTTTGGTAAGAATAGTGACGACTCCGAGCATGCTTCAGTCTTGTTAGACATCCTCTGGTTTGCATTACATTTTACTTAAAATTTTGTGAACAAAATGATTTTTACAGCATCTTAAACATCATTTATTCCATGTTTATTGCTGAAAATTATATAGAAATTTTGATAAAATTGAAGCATTGGGAAGTGTTTATTAGTGAATGTCTTAAAAAATCTTCATGCACAATGTGGTAGATAGCTCATTCTGTCATTTGGAGTTGCCAATGGAAATAAGTCAAAGGTGTTAAAAGAATAACTTTTTCAATTCAATAGTGTAGCAGTAAAATAGTTGAGTTGATAAAAAGTATTGGTTGCCAGTTCATGGTTTTGGAGTTTGTCCACTGTAGATCTGTTGTACCTCTCTGGATTGCACTTAATTCAATGTGCTCTAGTGAGCCACTGTATACCAGTACAGCACAGGTATAGCTGAATAGTTAAAAAGTTTGCTTTGAAATGATGAGGTCTCAGCTTTGATACAATTGTGTGGCACTCTGGGCAAGTGTCTTCTACCATAGCCTTGGATTACTCCTACCTTCCCAACTTTGTGAGTGAAATTTATTAGACAACAACTGTGTGGAAGCTTGTAGATGGACTGTACCTGTAATTCAAAGGGTCGGCCTTGCCACACGTACACTGTCATACTCAGTCTGCTCAAGCATTAAGGGTACAAGTGTCTGGAATATTCAGCCTCTTGTGCTATAGTTCAATGAGTAGTTAGTTCAGTTTATTGAACAACTGGAACACTTTATCGAAACCAATTCAAGATCCCTTATGCCACTGCATATTTTAGGGATCCACTACCAAGGATTGCAAGTATTATAAGAATCTCTCTTCTGAATTTACAAGCTTGTCTTATCCACCTCTTCTCTCATCACATCATTTTTTTTATAGACTCTGCACTTTGTTCAATCCATCTTCTCTGGAACTCATTTTCTGCTTTTGTTAGCAGCACAAGTCATTTCAAGATAATGTTTATATAATACAGAACAGACATGGAATAATTATTTTTTTTAACAAAACATAACTTGATAATGAGGAAGTTAAAATTGACATGGAGATGAATCCTATTGATGCTTCCTTAAGTCTTATAAGAGTTAATTAAAATATTCAGTAGGTGTTGCATTATGTTATGGATTTGTGATTTTTTTCCGTTTCTTTTACAGGATGGCTTACGAGCATTGTTTTCCAAAGCTGGTAGAATACTAAGAGTAAAAATATGTCGGAGTACAAATGGCAAGCTAAACCCTTTTGGGTAGGTTCATGTATTATGTATCTTATCTAAGGGAATGACATTGTTTATGAAGTATCTTTCTTATTGATGGAGAGAGAATTTGCCAACTCTCTCTCCAATTGTTTAAACTTGTTGGTTATATCAAATTAACAAAGTTGCCTCTACATGGTTGTTTAACCTGCAAGAAAAAGCAGCCAAATCCCATTCAAATCACACCCCACCATCGTTTTTCTTTTTATTTTATTTTACTGCTTAGTCTGAAGGGAAGGCAGTGCCCATCACCCTTTTTTCAGGGTCTCTGAGACTGGAGGAAGGTATCCTCAGACTGGAGACTTGGCCTGAATGCTTGCAGCAGAGTGGACTCTGCTAAAGACAACCAAGCGCCAGGTGGTGGTGTTAAACCGGGGCAACATATTAGGTCTACCACCCAAGTAGGCCACAGCAGGATTTGAATTCAGAATGCAAAGAGCCGGAATAGGTAATGCGTAGCATCTTATCCCATGCTCTAATGATTCCGCCAGTCCACTGCTCAAGACTGGTACTTTGTTTATCTACTCTTTCAGGGTAGATAAACGGCAAGATTTGAACTCGGAGCACAGTGAACCGGAACGAATACTGCAAGGTATTCTGTCCCACGCCCTAATGACTCTGCCAATTCGCCACCTATATAAAAGGAAGGATCTATTGGTTTATGTGGTCAGACAAAAAGATGGGACGCTCACAACTAGAAAACCTCTGATCATATGTCTGCTCAATCATTGCTGAACTGGAGCTAAACTACTACTGTGTTGGTTATGTATTTCATTAACTGTGCTTCATCAGAATTCTTCAAATATTAAATACCTAAATGTCGTAGATGAGTTTTTGTTTATAAGACATTTTTGTGTCAGTGGCCTAATGGATAAGTACATTATTTTAGTTTAAAAATATAAGTTCCTAGTTTGAATCCAGTCTGGGAGTATGTACACTTCTAGGAGGAAGAATTCTATGAATAATGTACCGGTGATGATTGGAAAGCAAACCGATCAAAATATAGTGCAGATTGTAAATATACACTCTAAAGATAGTCTGCAAAATAATCTTATTTTGACATATTCCAAACTTTTTTTTTAGATGACGCATTTATAATGATGGAATTACTTTTTACTCATGTTTTCTGTTCTGCAAACACTGCACTGAATTGTTTTCAAAGGATTTCGTTTTGTTCTAAGTTTTGTTGGGGCAGGTTCATCGTTGATGGGATTCAGGTTATTCATTACACGAGAAGTGTGTTGCCCTTAAGGTTTTTTTTTAATATACTTCATCACTAAACATTAGATTTAGATTAACTCTTTTGATACCAACCGGCCTGAAACCGCCCTGGTTTCTATGATAAAAAAGCATTTATTCATATTTAAATTTAAACCTTCCATTATAATTTTATGTAAGAACTTTTTATTAAGTTGTGTTCCAAACACCAGCTTAATAACAAGAAAGTTAATTTGCTAAATCCCTCCAAATTCTTGATTATTTTCAAAATTGATTGAAAATCATAGGTAGTGTGTTTCATTAGAAATATGGTAACGAAAGGGTTAATTCTATATAATAATATTATAGTCGCAATGTTTGATTAAATCTCAATTTCTATAGGTATACATTCAGTGGTGCAGATTGATGTTGTTTCACCCCATAAGCCCTGATTGAGCAGACCTATGTTCAAAGGCATTCCAGCTATGACTGCCCTGTCTTTTTTTTTTCCAGACATTTGAGACAACACTACCCAATGTGTCCTTTCTTTTTTTAAATGGTAGGGTGTGATTTGACGTGAATTTAGTTGCAATTTCCAGCAGGTTGAGCGACCACATTAAGTTACCTCATTGGCTCATTCAGTGGTGTAGATTTAGCAATAAATGTACAAGAAAAATTATGCAATATACCATGCAGCATTTGAATTACTTCTATAGTAGGATATATATTTAAATTTGAAAAGAAATTACCCATCACTGTGGATACCTCTATGGGGCCTGTGCAGAGCCACCTGTCATTCCTCCTATTCACCTTCTGGTTCTGGTCAAAGTTCTTCTCAAGGGAGAAGAACCAGAGCATGATGGGTTTCTTGGGGTGCTTTAACTTGTTCAGTAAGTGCTTCTGCTGGATCACATGCTTTTCCAAGGTCTTGATGGACATGAACTGTCTTCTCATCCTGATGTCCTCTTGCACTACATGTCTGATAGTGGACTCTGCCATCTTGAGCTGCTCAGCAATAGCCCTCATCGATTTGCTGGGGTTGTTGTTGATGATGTCCTGGACTTGCTGACAACGTCTGACTGCTGGGAATGTTTCTTTCTCTTGGTCATAGATGACATGTCTCTACCAGTGAACTCCAGCTCTTTCCTAACCTTGAACACGAAGGACCTGGCCTTGTTCAAGAAGTTGGCGATCTCAGTCACTGTGGTTGTTGAGTAGAGCCACGAGCATGGTGTGCCTTTTCATTTCTTGTGTTAGATTGGAATCTGCCATGTTGATGCATTTGAAAGAGAAATGAGAAAGTTAAAATTTGGTGCATGCCGCATAACATTAAGTCGTCTTTCATTTCTGGCCCACTAAAGTTGAGTTCACAAATACTTGGCGCACCTGTATAAATTCAAGATTACTCAATTATCAAACCTGCATGGCCTATGTAGAGAACAACCCTCATAACTATTTAAGAGCAAGACTAAATATTCTTAGATAGAATTTGTATGCATTATATGGTGTATTATGTAATTTTCCTCTATATAATTAGATTAACCCCTTTATATACATAATATTAACAGTGTTAATTATGTTGATGTATTTATAATAAAAATTATAAAATAATGAAGCTAAGACAATGTGCAATTTTTATGATTTGTTTGATAGGTGACTGTGGGTTGTCCTATCACGAAAAAAATTTAATTCTGAAAGAATGGCCTAATCCATTATGCTGTAAATAAGTAAATATCATATCAACCAGTCAACTCCACAATATTTAAGAGAAAGCAATGGAGTGAGTTTCATTACTCTATCAGCGGAGTTGAAGTTAGTTGTTTCACTTAAGGTCAGCTCTGATTAAGCAGACCTATAATCAAAGGCATGCCATGTTTTTCTTCTGTCAGCTTGCATCATTTGTGCATCCATATTTTACATTTGGTGCACAGTGCAGAGTTCCTACCCACATGGCTACCTCCCTATTGGTAGTAGAGTCCTGACTTCTTCTCTGCTAACTAAAACCTTTGTCTCTGCTAGGTTTACTTGGAGGCCTCTTGATTTTAGGCTTTGCTTCCACCTTCGGGATCTCTTCTCTAATTCTTCAGCAGATCCATCTATGAGAACTAGGGTATTGGCATACAGGAGTTCCCACAGACAGCTGGCCTTAACCTCCTGTTAGATCCTGAAGAGGAGGGGGCTATGAACCGAGTCCTGATGGACACCTACCTGCATGCTAAATTCCTCACTGAACTCATAATTAACTCTCAACTTACTAAATGGCATATTTGCACAAGGTTTGCATGGCTCTCACAAGCCATTCATCTACACTAGTTTTCTTAGCAACCACCACATTACAGAGTATGGTACCCTATCAAAGGCCTTCTCCAGGTCATCAAATGCTAGGTATACTGGCTTACTCTTATTTAAGAACTTCTCCTGTAGTTGTCTCACTAGGAAAAGGGAATCAGTTGTACCCTGTCTAGGCACAAACCTAAACTGCATCTCATCTAAGCTAATTCACTTCCTAATCAGTTGTGCTATAACTTTTTCTGTTACTTTCATAATCTGGTCCATCAGTTTGATGCTTCTGTCATTGCTTCTTTCCAGATCATCTCCTTTTTTTCTTGTAGCAATTGATGATGATACTATTATGCTAGTCATTGAGTGTGACACTTTCCTGCACTACCTGATTGATTATATGAGTGACTAGCACATGTTCTACTTTGCTGGATATTTTCAGTATCTCTGCTATTAACCCTGACGGTCCAGCTGCTGTCCCTGCCTTCATATCCTTAATTGGGTTTCAATCATACAGCTGTCAACTTCATTAGCTGGTCCCTCTATTGGGTCTACTTGGGGGTAGACCCTCTCTCTCTCTCCCATGCATTCTTTTCATTCAGCAACCTCTCATAGCAACATTTTTATGCCTCTGTCTTCTTGGCATCAGTGAGAGCTAGTGCGCTGGTATCATTCTGTACACACTTTCTCCAATGATGTCTTGATTTGCACTGCCTTACTGCTTTGCAATCCAGAACACCTAACGCCTTTGATCCTCTCGTTGCAGAACATTGGCAAACTTCTTACTTTCAGCTTCTCTCCATGTCTAGCTTCTCTCCATGTCTAGCTTCTCTTCTAGCTACCTGATATTGTTCCTTGCCCCCCTCCCCCCTACAATATTTTCAGTTGTGTTTTTTTAGCTTTTATGGCTGTATCTACTGTTCCATTCCACTAGCATGTCACCTCCATCTGGCTGGAACTTTTCTTCATCCACAGATCTGGTCTGTGGCTTGCAGTAGGTTGTCTTGTAGAAGCTCCCAGTTGTCCTCCGTTATAAGCCTCTATCTCCACCTCCTTCTCATCATGTGCATCAGATATTTCTTTGAACCTACGTCTGTCCAGGGATCTTTCAGCTTCCATGCCTTCTTTCTCCAGATTGTCTTGTGTCTCTGAGTCCGTCTAGGTCTTATCTGGAAGTTGCTGATCACTAGTCTATGTTGTGGTACATTCTTCACCAGGGAAGGGCTTAGTATTCAGAACCAGTTGCCTATCCCATTTCCTGGTGAGCATGAAGTCTATCTGGCTTGCACATTTGCCTGATTAGTAGGTTCTCAGTTGGCTTTTTGGTTTTGGTGTAAGAAGGTAGTAGAATTTCTTGAAGCCAGTACTAGTTATAGCCACTATAAGCTGTCTCTATATTATTCTTTTAACAACGCTTAGAAAATCACAACAAAAACTGACCATTATTGAAAAACATTCCTCCATTGGTGTCCTAAATGAATACTGAGAGGAGTTATCTGAAGATGTTCAATAACTTCTCTTAACTTTACGTTTGTGTGGCCTCTTCTAGCAGTACTACAATGGTTTCTACTCATCTGAACAAACCAGTTGTGTACTACTACAATTTGGTTGATACACCTACTGCTTCTCTGCATCTCTTGACTTGTTCACACCCTATATTAAACACTTTCCATAATCCTTTCTCTTCAGAATTGCAACCTTCTAGAATTATTTTCCTGTAGATATTCCAGTTGAACCCTCACATAAACCATACCAGTCTGACAGGGCCTCTCTTCCTTGGACTAAATATTCTTTTACTGGTTTGTCATTGTTTATTGACCTCAGAAGAATGAAAGGCAAAGTGAACCTGGGAAGGATTTGAACTCACTGTTAGTAAACATAACTAAATACCACAAGGTATTTTCTCTCATCCTACCGTCATCTTTTAGCTTATGCGTCCACAGAAAACTGTTCAAGTGGCTCACATTATCTTCTCTACATATATAGGAGGACACAGACATGGTACTGCATACTCACAGAACATTTTTTATATACCGTACTCTAGCGGCTTAGGGTGGTGTGCTATACTTCCTCCATGGCACCTATTTATATTACATATAGTTGATGGACTAGGCCATTTGAGATTCAAGTGTCTCTGTCACAGGATGCATGCAATGCAGTGAGAATGATGCGATATGAATTGTTAACTCTGCTACTGGACATCCTGACATTCTGTTAACTCTTAATACTTGCAAAGAGTACTAAATATGTTTGCTTCTCATTCATACTTTTCTTTTTCTTTCTTTCAGTTTTGTAACATTTGCTCACCTTAACGACGCAGAAGTTGCAATATCAAAATTTAATTATTTCAAAATAGCTGGTAATGATCCATTATTTGTTAAGCTTTCTTTCAAGGACGAAAAGAGGATCAAAGATTGCCAACAGAAATTGGTTAGTATTCAACACTGCAGTTTTCCTTCCTTCTCTCTCTGCTGTTCTCTCTTTTCACCTGATAGGATAAAGCCCTTTATTTGGTGCTTTACTGTTTTGAATAATAAATATTATTTTGTGCTGGTTATGGTATAGAAGTGACAATTTCAATACCACATTGTACTTCAAGCTATGCTGACTTTTTTGCCTGTATAAAAGTCAACTCACTGTCTGCCTCACAGGATTTCCAAACTTCCACACCCCATTTTATGGGCTTGCTTTGCATATACTGCCACAAACATTTTAAATTTTCACTCCATTTTGTTTCTTGAATAGATTCATTATCACTGTCCAAGTTGTTTTCACTTGTTTTAATGTTCCAAAGCATTTACTAGGATGATGTGTAGGTTTGAATCTCACTCAGCACTTTATTTTTTTCTTCTAATGTCTTTGTCTACAATCAATTTAAATATATAATGTAGTCTTTTTTTTAAAGCCTAACTTAACCAACTAATTGGTAGAATTTCTCACATTTAGTTTGTTATACTACCAACTTTGCTATCTTTATATTATTACTCATACATTTTATTTTATTTCCAGCAAGAGTTAGCATTCTTCAAAAAAAATTATTCTAGGGGTGACTCTTCTAATGAAAGTGATACTGAGGTAAGAGGATTTATCATTTATATTTGGTAGAAACAATGCAAAGGAATGTCTCTTTGTATGTCTTGTTGTAGTGTCTGGGCAGTGACAGCACTTGCAAGTGAGCCATGGGTTCCTGCCCTTGCAAGTTGACTGTATTTTAAATATGAGGGCAATACACTACATATTCCCATGTAAATTTGTGAGCCTTTACTTAATGGGGCCTACTGGTTGAGTTCAAACCTTATTACCACTGCCACTGTTGTTTTCTATGCAAGCTACATATCTCAGCCGGTTTTAGTTTTTTCATAGTTGAGAGATTGATGATGTCAAGTGCATCCAACTGTTAAATTAATCCTTTTTTAAATCAGAAGGATTCCTAGGGCTGGTGGTTATCTTCAATTTCTCAATAATGAATGCACGAGAGATAGACAACCAGGTGAGATCTATTGAAAGTAGCATTTCTTGTTAGAAGAATTCAACCCAACACTGCAAACCAAACAAATACTCAATAATTCAAGTGTTTCTACTGCTTATGATGGTGAATTATACAAGCCATGGTGTCTGGTTTTGGCTAAGTGAACTTGGCTGCACCCTGGATACATTTTTCTCTGGATAAGATGCTGATCTATCACTGGCATGGTTGTGTTGTTAAGTTCTCCCCACAACTATGTTGTTTTGGTTTCGATCCCACTGCATGGCACCTTAGGCAAGTGCCTTTTACTAGAGCCTCAGACTGTTCAATACCTTGTGAGTAGAATTTGGTAGACAGAAACTGTGCAGAAGCCTGTCATGTATGTGTGTCCGTGTGTTCATATATATATACATGACTCTTCCTCGATGTAATTGCCTATGTTAATTAAATGTGTAAATGTTTGAGATGAATTGTTGTTAATAAGATTATAGTTTTTTGGACTATGAACCTCATCTTTAGATGAAGCATTTTTGTCATATTTACATCTGCGCTATTTTTTGATCGGTTTGATCTCCGATCATCATTGGGTGTCTTAATTTTGGATATGTATATAGAACTGGACCAGATTTGAACTAGGAACCTTTATTTCTAATCTAAGGGTAGTCATGCTCTTGTCCACTATGCCACTAACACATGTACAAACATAGTATATATGTAAATATTTTAATGTTTCAACTCTAAATTATGTTTCAACACCCAAAATTATATTTACTTCTGTAATTGACAATTTTAGAGAAGGCATGAATGTCATAACATTTCATTTTTGCTCCACTGTGAATCTTGGGCCTCGTGTCAATATAAGACATGAATGTTGTGCATGTGTTTTAAATTGTAACTTAAACAACATTGTCGTTTAGCTCCAGGTCAACCCTGGTTGAGCAGACTGATAATCAAAAGGCATTCCAGCCGTGACAATCCTGTCTCTAGCTTTTTATTGGTATCTAGGGTTACAATATCTAATGTGTCCCAATGCTGTAGCAAGGGCTCTCAGCGCCCAGAGTCAAAGACGCCTTTAGCGCTCCCATCTTCATTAACAGACATGAAAGGCCAGAGGAAATTTTACACTACTTCACAGGGGGTGGGGTGTGTTAGACCCCCTCCGACCCCAAGCCCTCTTGCTATGCTTATAATGTATCCTTTCCTTATTAAGACTATAGGGTATGATTTGAGGGAGATTTGGCTGCTATTTCTGGCAGGTCTAGTGACCATATAAAGGCTAACTTGTTGGCTCATAAACAACTTTGTTTTTTGTCGATGGTTGAATTCAATTCACTTCATTTGCGTTGCTAGCAGGAAATCCCCAACCTACTTCATGTCCTACATGAAGCTGTATTTTTCTTGATATTTTTTTTCTTTTTGTTGTCATTCTCACACTGCTATATGTATAGGAAGCAAATAGAAAATGCTTACAGCATCTGGGTTTCCCTAGAAGTTACCCATTTAGGTATTAACTGGTATTGATGCTGCTTATCTTCCATGATCGAATGAGAACTGGTGTTTTCAGGAGCCTCTATGTAGTCACTCGGCCTGCTAGAAATAGCAGTCACATCTCCCTCATATCACTTACTATCTTACAAAATGGAAAGGACTCATTTGCTAATGTAGTCCTAGATACAGTATGCCTGAAAAAACGGGATGGTCATGGCTGGAATTCCTTTGATCATAGGTCTGCTCAAACAGGACTGACCTTGGTCTAAACAACAAACTATATGAATACATCATGTGTATTAGTATTAACTGCTTCATTAGGGTTAAACAGTATTTCTCATAAGCTTTTTAATAATTTGAATTTCTTTCTTTTCAGGATGATTGCTCAGATTCAGAAAAGAGGTAAGAATATTTTAGTTATCTGAGATGATCTTCAGCCATAACATTTCTGAGTAAACTTTTTTAAAAATTTATTTGCTTACTTTTGACTTATTAAAGCAATGGAAAGTGAGTTGACCGAAGTATAATTTGGGACTAAATAAATACTCCACAGTACTTAATGTTTCTCTGTATTCTGAGTTGAAAAATACTGCCAAGAGTAAAACCTAGTGATAAGAAATTCGATTAACACTGTTGCATTGTCAAAAACTTAGGATTTTTTTTGTTTTGTGACATCTGGTCATTTTATTCTGAGTTGTTCACTGCAGTCACAATCATCATCATCATCATCATCGCTTTTTACGTCCGTTTTTCCATGCTAGCATGGGTTGGACGGAGAGAGAATTTTTTGAGGCAGAAT
>JAOPJM010204820.1:0-12780 GCA_027124095.1 Muusoctopus leioderma | reverse complement strand
AAAGGGACTACATTGTCCAATGTGTCCTTCCTTTTTTATTTTAAGACGGTAGAGCGTGGTTTGAAGGAGATTTGGCTGCTATTTCTAGCAGGTCGAACAACTGCAAAGGGGTTCCGTCGCTGGCTCATAACACCTATTTTACACCAATGAGATGGCTTCGGAATGTTACAATAGTCGGCAGGATATTAATCCGGATAAAGGATATTAAAATACTATTGGTTTGTTTTGTTTGTTTCGTTTATTTAAATTCATTAGTCATGGGTTTGTTCTACTCACGGGACACGAACTTATTCTATTAACTGTATTTACTTATTTATTTACTTTTGTCGACGCAGATCATTCTCGTTGTACTTGAATTTTTTTTTTTTTTGCTATTTATTTATTTATTTATTTATTTATTTAATTATTTAGACAACCAATTTAAGATGGAAGACACTCCAAAGTAAAACAAATAGAATTCCTCCCCTTCCCCTAAAAAAACTAACAACAACCAACAAACAAACTAAATAGGCCAATTAAACATCGAATTACTTAGCAACCAGCAAGGGAATTAACTCACGGTGAACACTTGTTCTTTATCTCCCTTCAAAACAAGTTGCAGCAGTCAGTGAGAATACTCTGCCTTGTTGTGTGATTTTTGTGTTTATTTATCTATTTATTTATTTGTTTGTTTGTTTATTTGGTTAATTTGATGATTAATTACTAGATATAGATTTTAGGAGGCAAGAGACACTAAGGTGAAAGAACGTCAATAACGGATAAAAAAGAAAATGAAGCTAGTTAATTATCGAATCCGTTAGCAAAGAGCAAACATGAAATAAAAGAACGCTTTATTCTCTCTTCCCCTTCTCCTCTCTCCTTCTCACTCCCCCCTCTCTGTCCCACTCCATACACACTCTCTCTCTCTCTCATGACAGTTGTTTAAATTTTCCTATATCAATTTTTACGTTTTTCTGTCTCTCTTTTCTCCTACGTAATGAGTTGAGTGTCAAGATGTAGTCTTTCAGGGCTCAGTTATTGTCTTTACATTAAACAGTCTTTTAAAAGTTTATAATCATTGTACCTGCTGATGTTCATAGTTCATGTGTAACTCTTTTTGATCAGAGGTATGGAAAGGTCGAGTGAGATCGAGATTGGTTGTGTGAGGTTTATAGAAATTTAATGTTTGTAAATTGTGGGAATATGGGAAGAGTATAGCAGAATAAAGAGATAGAGGTGTAGAGGTTGTTGTTTAACCCCAAGTCAGTCCTGAAAAAGCAGCATTATGATTAAGTAGCATTCCAGCTGTGACCATCTTTGTTTCTAGACTTAATCTATTTAGGACTATATTATTCAATGTGTTCTTATTTTTTCAAGATGGGAGGATGTGATTTTATGGAGATTTGGTTGCTATTTCTAGCAGGTCGAGCAACCAAGTGTGTAGGTTAAATCTGTTGGAGATGTCAGGTGGGTAGATTTGGATATGTGACCAATCTAGGGGGAATTGTGGTCATTGATATCTTTAAATAAGATATGTAGAGTAGAAAGGTCTAGTTGCATATAATATCCATGCAGGAATAGAATAGAAGTGATCCAAAAGTCAGGTGTTTTGGATAGTTGAGGAAGTGGTAAAGAGAACTGATAAAATTGGGTGAAGTTAAAGATAGAAGGCCTGTTCTTTTATACCTAGATGACATACATACATGAACTCTACAATTTGGTCTGTGGTTATGGAAAGTATAGAGAAGTTATGCAGATAGCACAAGAATACAAGTTATAAGCTTCTCCACAAGGACTCTGCTGCTTGCTAATTAAAATAGTGGCCAAAATATTAATGAAACTAATCAAGGTTTTACTGAATGAATATTTCATTTCATTTCCTTTCCTTTATTGATGTCGGTGTAATCAGTTGGCTTGTGATGGGAGGTCACCTATTTATCTCTACTATTGCTAAATCCAAATACCATAAATGTGGATTATTGCAATTATTTATTGCCCTGTTGAAATCTGAAGGAAAGGGAAGGTATAAAGTGTGACTGAGTGATATACTCTGTTTCAGTCCTGTTCTCCTCCTACATCATCTCCTGTCCTCAGTTAACCGACAGTACTTTTTCACATAGTATATATTATATCTAAATTACACCCTACCTATCTAAATTACACCCTACCGACATAGTATAATATCATATCTAAATTACACCCTACCGGCTTAAAAGAAAAAAAAACAATCATAGATACACTAAAAGACAGAATGGTCATGCCTTTCATCATGGGTCTGCTCGATTCAGGTTGACAGGCAGCTAAACAACAACAACAGCACCACAAGCCAACAAGGTAGCCTCTATGTGGTCGCTTGACCTGCTAGAAATAGCAACTAAATCTTCCTCAAATCAAACCATACCATCTTAAAAATAGGACACATTGGACAATGTAGTGCTTGATATGGGATGGTCATGGCTGGAATGCCTTCTGATTATATGTTTGCGCAATCTGGGCAACATCATGAATGAAAACGATATCCATAAATAATTTTTCTCCTCTCTCTCTCTCTCTCATTTCCTTCCCTTTACTGCCTTGCCTGCTTTCTTTTATTGATTTTTCTTTTATTTGATTTAGTAGTACTTATTAATGGAATGGTCTTTATTTTGCAACATCTATGACCTTTCTATATAATATAGGGCTATTAAAATTGTCCAACTATGGATCAACAATATGTTATCAATTGAATTATTGATCCACAATACATTTAATTATAGATGTTTAACACTGAACTGTAAAGTGCATGTAAACTGATCCATAAACACATTGAATTTTATGAAATCATAGCAGTATCATCCATATGATTATTGAATTTGGAAATGTCTTGTAATCCTTCTCGAAGTTAGCTCGCACCACTCATGGTGAAATCTTTGGAAACTCTGAGTGTTCTTTGATCTTTTCTCTTGATACTTTAATTGAAAATACATACACTGCCTATATATTCCAATAAACCCTTTTGATACCAACTGCCCTGTTTCTATAATAAAAAACCATTCATTTTAAAGTGTTCATATTTAAATTTAAACTTTCCATTATAATTTTATGTAAGACCGTTTTGTTAAGTTATATTCCAAACATCAAGAAATTTTTTTTTTATTTTACTAAATCCCTCCAAATTCTTGATTATTTAAAAAATTATTTGAAAATCATAGGCAGTGTATTTCATTAGAAGTATGGTAACAAATGGGTTAATTTTGAAAATCAACTATTTGGTGGGATTTAGTAGAATAACTAACTTTTTAATTATTAAGTTGGTATTTAGAACAGATTTTAACAAAAGGTTTTTCTATAAAACTATGATGGAAGGTTTTAATTTACATATGAACATTTTAAGACAGTCAAATACGGTAGGGTCTCACATACGTAATATAGTGAGTTGAAAAACTTTGATCAACTGAGATTATCCAAGCCATTAGTAGACAAAAAATTCCCTCTAGGGTGTTTAAAATCTAAAGCAACAAGCAAAGGAAGTAACTCCAGTAAGGTCAATTGATCTAAATTTTTGGACAATATATATGGAGTAAATCTGGTCTTAGAAGCCAACTGGTGGAAGCAATGGACAAGTTTCGTTGTTCGTTGTTATTAGATCTCTTCAGTGAAGTATATTCTACTCGGTTGGCAACAGTAAGAGTAACAAATATATATAGAAATAGAGGGCATGCAGTAAAGCTGATTAGGAATATCAACAATATGGCTAACGAAAAATACCTCAGTGGAGTGTTCTGCATACTAAATACAAATACGGTATGGTCTCACATATGTAATATAGTGAGTTGAAAAACTTTGATCAGTTGAGATTATCAAAGCGATTAGTAGAGAAAAACTCCTAAGGGTGTTTGAAATCCAAAAACAACAAGCAAGGGAAATAAGATCAGTTGATCAAAATATTTGGACAACATAGACAATGCAGATTGGAGTGAATCTGATCTTTAAAGCCAATTGGTGAAAGCAATGGACGTTTTGATCTTATTAGACCTCTTCAGTGAAGCATATTTTATTCAGTTGGCAAGACTGAGCAGTTTTGCATGATAGAACCAGAAGCAGTCTCGGGTGGGTTGGTATCAAAAGGGTTAAGTCAGTGGCACGACAGAATTGGTAGTAGAGCATTAAGTAAACTGCCTTTCAGTATTCAGTCATGTCTCTCTGTTTGTTGTTTGAATCCTACTTTGCATTCATGTCTCCTGGGTCAAGAAAGGAAAGTACCAGTAATATACTGTTGTCAATTTACTCTATTACACTACCCTCCTACAATATTTTTTCACTATTGGTCATTGTGTGTTTGTATAAGGGGAAAATTTCTTCATTTCAAAGTACCAAACTACTCACGAGTTTCAAGATTAGCTTAGAAAGTAACTTGTATATAGCTGATCAACCTGTTCAATCATCATTTCTACCATAGGTACAAAGCCACACATTTTGTTGGAGGGTACAGTCAATTATATTGACCCCCCTAGTAGTTTAACGGGTACTTATTTTATCAACCCTGGAGGGATGAAAACAAAGTTGAACTCAAAGCATAAAAAACTAGCAAGGCAGTTTGTTTGGTGATCTACTGATCCTGCCACAAACAATAAACTTTCTCAACATACACTTTATACACTTCCTCAACATACACTTTATACACTTCCTCAACATACACTTTACATCAAATTCAATACAACATGATCTAACTGCCATTCTGCATCCCACGCAATTTAACTATTCCATGATGTGGCCATTGTTTAGGCCCGGTTAAACCCTGATCATGCAGACTTATGATCAAACGCAATTAATCCATGACCATCCCATCTTTATTTCAGGAATAGTGTACCTTGGACTACTGTATACAGTGTGTCCTTTTTTTAAGATGTTTCAAGGAGACTTGGCTACTATTTCTAGCATGTTGCATGACCACATAGCTCCCGCATTGTTCTCGTATTTCAAGATGTAATGTACATATCAGGGCTTCAGAGTATACTGGTTACTCCAAAGCATTTCATTGTCTGCCTCTGGGCCATTGGTTTGCTTGCTCCTGAAAGGCTCTGCCCAGTGCCACTCAGTAACAACATCGTTTTTCACATAAATCTTCTTTGCCTTACAACTCATTTAGTCTGTTGTCAGGTCGCTGGGTCATGAATATTTCAGAGCCATATCTATGGAACTCGACCGCCTCAATGATTAGATGTAAATTATTAACTCACTAGGAGTAAGTGAAGCTATTGACACTTTTTCAGACAAGGAAACAAATATCCATAAATATTGAAAGGGAGTTGTTATTGTTGTTTAACCCAGGGTCAGTCCTGACTGAGAAGATCTATAATCAAAGGCATTCCATCCATGACCATCTCATATTTTTTCAGATATAGTGCATCTAGGACTACACTATATATTGGAGAGTATATTTGTTGTTACTGTTTAACCTCAGGTCAGTCCTGATTGAGTAGAACTATGATTAAAGGTATTTCAGCCATGAACATCCCATATTTTTTTCAGGCATAGTGCATTTCGGAATACATTATTTAATGTATAGTTGTTGTTTAACTCCAGGTCAGTCTTGATTGAGCAGACCTATGATCAAAGGCGTTCCAGTAGAGACCATCCCATCCTTTTGTATATCAAAGTCTACATTGTCCAATGTGTCTTTCTTTTTGTAAGACAGTAGGGTATGGTTTGAGGAATATTTGACTGCTATTTCTAGCAGGTGAAGCAACAATGTAGATGCTCCCTTCTTGGCTCATATGGAAACTTAGTTGTTGTTTAACCCCAGTTCAGCCCTGATTGAGCAGACCTATGATCGAAGGTGTTCCAGCTGTGATCATTCCCTCTTATACAGACAAAGCATTCAAGACTACATTATCCAATGTGTCCTTCCTCTTTTAAGATGGCAGGGTGTGATTTGAGGGAAATTTGGTGACTATTTCTAGCAGGCTAAGGGATCATGTAGAATGTTCTACTTTTAAAGTGCTAATTAGGAGTCAGTTGACTTGATACATGTGTATTTTAGATAACTATTTTATTGCCTCTAAAAGGCTGAAAGATAAACTCAATTACAGTAACATTTCAATTTGGAAATGAGGTACCAAGCACCTTGGTGTATCTAGTTCTGCAGAGTGGTACAAACTAGTTAGTTAGATAATGTATTGGAGTTTAAATCAACCGGGAATATTCTGTTGTATATTTGGGTAATACACTTAATTTTAGCATTTCTCAGTTTATTTACCTGTTGGGAATAGGTTAGATTTTCTGACAATGTTACCTGTGATAGACTGACATCCTATTTAAGGAGGTAATCACCTGTTTAGATACCAACCTGCTTGAGACCACCTCCGTAACAAAACCTCTAATTTTAAAGTGTTCATATTTAAATTAAAACTTTCCATTCATAATTTTGTCTAAGGACCTTTTGTTAAGTTTTGTTCAAATACCAGCTTAATCATGAAAAAGTTATTTATTTTGCTTATGCCTTCAAAATTCTTCATTTTCTTCAAAATTAATTGAAACACATGGACAGTGTATTTCATTAGAAATCTAGTCACAAAATGGTTAAAGCCAAGAAACTAGGGCTAAACACTAGGTTCCTAGGAAGGCTGTGGAGACAAATAAGAAAACAAATAAAATTCAGTACAGCTTGTTATTCTCTGCAAAATTCTACTACTGTAGATTATATATAATACACTGCTTGTAAACTAAAATTGTATTTATGTTTCTTGCAGATTCCACTGGCCGAGTTCGAAAGAAATGGAGTGATATCCCTATGAATATTGAAATGCCAATTTCTGTATGTTCTCTTATCTTTCTGTCTTTTTCTGCCAGTCTGCAACCTTTATACTATTGACTTTGCTTTAGATATTTGAAAGCTGTAAGAAATTTACCGTATTCTTTAAGCATTTCAGTAATACTGTTCACATATTGATGCACAATTTCTGTAGAGACAGTTAATTCCAAAGTAAACATTTTGAAGTTTTATGTTGAATGATTTAAGTATTTCAGTATTGTTCACAAATTTATACACAATATCCTTAGAGATAGAACATCAAACAAGTTTACTCTTGAATTAACTATGTTGAATGATTTAAGTACCTCAGTATTATTGTTCATAGATTTATACACAATGTCCTCAGAGACAGTTAATTCAGAGTAAACTGTTTGAAGTTCTATGTTGAATGAATATACACTGATATTTGATGCTTTAAGACTGTTCTCATCATCATTAACCAAAACTATCTTTTATTTTAGCTAGTAAATCTATTAAAGTTCACTAAGGATTTTTAGTGTGTAGATCAGGTGTCTACTGATGGTCTGTTCTCAGTTTCCTTCTTTTCATCTTAGTTCTTCAAAGCTACAACAAGAAAACTCAGGACTGCTACCCTTGGGGAAATTCTCGCATGCTGTTGATCTGATTATCATTGTAAAATCTGTCAGATTTTCATAAGAAGTTTGAAACTTGAAAGAATGGACTTTAATAATAATTGATAAAATAAAGAAGAGTATAATCATGAAGGGAAACCTGGCCAATATGTATGCATGAATGAAATGGCATTGTTTGGTGTGCAGAAGGAGTTAAGTAGCAAACCAACACTGTGTAGTCACTGAAACAATGAATACACAAAAAGCATAGAGGGATATCAGTTAGACTGGTTGAAAAGCAGGACTTTATGTGGGCTCCAAGCACACTGGAGAAACTAGCAATCTTTGCAGTCATTGGCTGAAGACTATGTGCTGCTTAGATGACTCATTCTACTACTTAAATGACCTAATTAGTTTTGTTAATTAAACTAGTTATATCATTTTAGCTATAGTTAAAAGGGATGAAAAACCTTTTGGAATCAGTTATGTCTGTTGAACATAAGTTGCTGCAATAGCTGTTTGGTTTAGGTGCTTGGATTATTGACCATATAGTCATAAGTTCAAATCTTACTAAAGCCATTGTGTTATGTCCCTAAACAAGGTATATAACTGTGCTTGCTCTAGTTCTTTGACTGACCAAAAACAAGGGTCCACGTCTACCTCACAGTTGAGCGATTAGTTGTAGGAAAGGTATCCAGCTGTAAACACAGTTGCTGCAACAAGCAAACATTACACCTAAACAGACATAGAAAATGATTGAAAAATATTAAAATAAAAAAAAATAAAAAAAAAAGAAATGTGTTAAAGGTGTGATGTTGTATGGCCATGGCATATAGGTAGTAAATATGAAGGAACTGTTGGGATTGGAGAAGATTGAATGGAGTATGGCACACTAGATGTGTAATGTTGAAAATAACATTTGTCCTTAAGTAAGTAGAGATAGTGACTTGGTGCTAAAAGCATTGGCAGTCAACTGTATATTTGTGTATAAGTTGTGATATGAATGGATGATGTCTGCTGGGTGAATAAATGTCAAGAGTTGACAGTGCAAAGTAACCTTAGTTTTTGTTGTTGGTTAGCCCCAGATGAACCCTGATTGAGCAAACCTATGATCAAAGGCATTCTGGCCATGACCATCCTATTTGTTTTTTTGTTTTTTCTCCAGGAATAGTGTACCCTGGACCACATTATGCAACATGTCCTTTCTTTTTTAAGATTGTGTGATTTGAAAGATATTTAGTTGCTATTTTTAGCAAGTTGAGCAACCATGCAAAGACTCTGATAGTTTCAGACTGATCAAGTCTTAAGAGGAACTAAGTTAGACTTGAAAATGGCTGAATCTCACAGCAGAGACAGCCCATGATTCAGATGCAAAGAGAGTTGCTGTCCAACCAGCATGGACAGGTGGATATTAAAGTTATGTTGATGATGATGATTATAATGATGATGCAGTCGATTCCGCTCAATTTGCATGCAGGATAATTGCGTAACTTTCCAAAACGGCAAACTGTTTACCATCAAATTTATGTAAAATTGATTGGTTAATTGCATATGCAAATGTCACTTTCATTTAATTGCGTAAGATTGATCCCAATTTTTAGTAAAAGTTGGTGAAATGTAGCATAAAATTGAACATTTTATATGAATAAGATGATTCTGGAAGCTGTCATTTTCATGATGAGTTAAAATGACAATAGTCAGTACTTCATATTTATAAACAACCAATGTTAAAAGAGTCAAATGTATTCAACTTGTTCTCAGTTTTGAATCAAGTGGTGAATGGATGCTATTTTGTGTTTATTATTATTATTATTATTATTATTATAGCTTGTGATTAACTCAATTAAGTTTTTCTTAACCTGCATGTCTCTAGTTGATATCATTGAGTAATTCAATGTATGTGAAAAACATTGTCTGGTTAAGCTTAGGTAATTGAAGAATATCAAAAGGAATTGAAAAACCTCATAGGGGATAAGTCAAATGATTGTCATGTTGATACATATCAATAAAGGACTGTGTGGAACATAAATAAATCATGTGTACTGTAAGTAAGGAATTTTTTTATTCTCGTTTCATTATATAATCTACAGATGTGTATAACACAGCCTAAATACCTTAATCAAAAGGTCAAAGAGTCCCAGAACTCCTGATGGAGTTGTAGGGTCACCATTGTGACCCATGGTGTGTCTAGAGCAACCTTTAAACCTAGTGGAGCCCATCCCTCTCTAGGTTGTAATAATCATTTTTGCCAGCTGAGCAGACTGGAGTAAAGTGCCTTGCCCAAGGATACAACACGCCTCCCTAACCGGGAATTGAACGCACAACCGTACGATTGTGAGTCCAGTAGCCTTACCATTAGGCCACACACCTTCAAATACCTTAATACTGACAATATATTGAAACCTCGTAAATCATCACCTGCTATGTGAATTCGGTTAAATGCATATGAATTTCAATCACCATGGTTAGGCAATTAAGCAGAATCGACACTGTATTTCTGAATGATTTTCTGATCATATGTAGACTTCACTGATGACTATAGAAGATAATATCTTAACAAATATCAGTTAGGAATATTTGGTATCTTGATGAATTGCTATTTATAAGATCTCTTTATTAAATTCAGAAGATACAGTTCAATTTTGTAGTGACCACATCTGTCTGCAAGTATTCCTTTCATGTGCAAACTCCATTCTTTGTGATTATATGTATTAGTTCCAGTTCAGTGATATAGCTGTGGTGACTGTTAGTGCGTAGTGTATTGATATTATCACAGAATTTTGATTCAGGCAAACTGATATGATGTTATATAGGGAGAGGTGCAGTCCAGTTATACAGAAATGGATGTGTATGGAGTAGGAGGGGCGAAAACTAAAGTAAAATTTCTGACTTTTTTTTTTTTTTTCACAATGCCTATTATGACATGTAAGCCTACTATTTTTTCTTTTGTAATGGATTTATACCAACTTTGTTGGATTTAATTACAACCAATAATAGTTCAGTTTTTCTTTGCTGATATGTTTGTAAAAGTCTTAACAGAAGGTTAAACAAAGTTATACAAAGTATTTTGTCTGATGCTCTATTAATTATGCTAATCGTGGGCTGTATAAATGAAACTTAAAGTCCCAAACTTTAAGAGAGAGCCATTGTACTCTTACCCATAAGGAAGACAAGACCAATAAGGGAGCCTCTACGTGGTTGCTAAATCTGCTGGAAATAACAGCTAAATCTCTCTCAAATCACATCCTATTGTTTTACAAAAAAGGAAACATTGGCTAATGTATTCCAAGGTACACTATATCTGAAAAAAGACAAGATGTTCATAGCTCGAATGTTTTTGATCATAGGTCTGCTGTAATCAGGCATGACATTGTGGTTAAACAACGACCATTAAGGAAGACACTGCTCATGTTTACTTTTCCTTACTTTACATAACTGAAACAAGGTACCATTCTCATTTGATGGTTGAATTGTTGGCATCCAACTGTAAAGGTCCAGTTGGATGCCAACAATATCTTTTGTAGAATCATGCATGCAATCCACACTACCATGTACAAATTAAAAATAACCAGTTGGGCTAATTGCAATCCTTTTCTTTGGGGTTTTAACTTATTGAAGTCCCATGTCCAATTTGTAATTAAACATAGTAATTAAAGAAAGAAGGGAAGCTCTTCTTTACATGTCTCAAACCTCTAGGCCGGTTTCTGAGGTGTTTATGTGACTAAAAGTACAATACTTCCTCCTGAATGTCACAGGGTTAACTCCTTTTCAGCTGAGTGCACTGGAGCAATATGAAATGAAGTGTCTTACTCAAGGACACAATGCACTGCCCAGTCTGGGAATCGAACCCACAACCTTAAGATTATATATATATATATATATATATTTTTTGTGGCTTAGCTGGAGGAGGAAGGGTAAATGTTTGCAGAAATTCTGAGTCTTGTGGCAATGAATAAGTAAGAAACCATGACTCGTTGGTTGCTGCAGTAGAAAGCAAGACATTACTATATCAAGTTATCCTCAGACTTGGTCTAAATGCTTGCAACAGAGTGGCCTCCGCTAAAAGCATAATTCTATTCCATTCAGAATGCTTGTACATTTGGGGTTTGTAGTGCAGCATTATGTAATTGCTCAGCCACTAATATTTCTACTTATATATAATATATGTATGTAAGTTTAAAGACAATACCAGACTGATGGAAATTTCAAACTTTGTTGCAGCCATATATTATATAATACATAACTCTGCCTACTTCAGTTTAGCTTGTATGACATCTGGTTCACTCCTACTTCATGGTTGAGTGGGTAGCACCAGCAAAGGCATTCAGCTATAAAATTACTTGTTCCAAGAATATACAATTATTGAAATATATAAAAACTATCCAACTCATGCTGTCTTGAAAATAAACATGTTAAACAGGAAAAAAAAACCTCCCTCAAACACAAAAACAGTTGATATTATATGTCCTTATTTTTTATATTTCCTTCAAATGTATTTTCCAAGCTGGCAGCACCTTGCTATCTTGGTTTTTCTGGGAAATAATTACAGTTGAATACATTATTTTGGATGCTATTTATTCGCTTAAATTGTTGATTATTTGCTTGGATTGTTGTGTTCCTGTTGAAATCCTGTATTCCAACTGTTCACCACCCCCAGCAAAATATCTTTTACTGAGCCAATGAGGGAGCCTCTCTATGGTCAATCGACCTGCTAGAAATAGCAGCCAAATCTCCCCCAAATTACACCCTAAGGACATTTTGAATAATGAAGTTTCTGATATGTAAAAGGATTGGATTGTTATGGCTAGAACATCTTTGATTGTAGGTTTGCTTGATCAGATTTGACCTTGGGTCAAACAACAACAAAACAATGTATCTTACTTACTGAGAATTTTAGAATCATTTCATGAGTATCTGAATCAAGACTGAAACTGTTTAGATAATGTTGTAACTGTTCAAAACGAAACAAATTATAAAATTTGTCACAGTAATTATAAGGATAAGAACATAAGAGCTAGTTTACCATAGATCTAATTTTCCCTTCTTTAATAAAACCAAAATGATGAGGGAGCCTCAATGTGGTTGCTTGACTTGCTAGAAATAGCAGCAAAATATCTCTCAACCATTTCCTACTCCAGTGGTTCTCAAACTTTTTTTACTTGTGGCATACTTTAGATCAAACAAAAATATTTCGGTGGATTTTGTGCATAAAGTCAAAAAGTGTATCAAAAAAAGGTATTTATATATATAAATGATTTATACTACAGAAAACGATTAAGTAATTACTTTTTTTTATGTGTGGTTAAGGAGTTCGCTTCGCAACCGCATGGTTTCGGGTTCAGTCCCACTGCGTGGCACTCTGGGTAAGTGTCTTCTACTATAGCCTCGGGCCGACCAATGCCTTGTGAGTGGATTTGGTAGACGGAAACTGTAGAA
>JAOPJM010204718.1:0-12781 GCA_027124095.1 Muusoctopus leioderma | reverse complement strand
GTACATCGTCCTCTATGTTTAGGCCCTTGTGGCCAATAAAGAAACGATTATTATTATTATTATTATTATTATTATTAGAGGGTGGTGGATTGGCTGTATCATTAGCGCATCGGACAGAATGCCTTGCATCATTCATTCCGGCTCACTACGTTCCGAGTTCAAACACAACCGAGGCCAACTTTGTCTTTCGTTCATCTGGTATCGATAAACAAAGTACCTGTCAGGTACTAGGGTCGATTTAGCCGACTTTATTATTATTATTATTATTATTATTATTATTATTATTATTACTCTTGATTATGGCAGCAACAACTAATGGTATGAGCAACAACAGCGCTAGCATGAACATCAACCATAGCAACACCTCCACTCGCACCAACATCCCCACTTGTGGCGATGAAATTGGTCCAAATGTAACAACGGAAACGACTCCAAGGCTAGCAACTATCACCATCACTGGTGCCTCCACCATTACCATCACACCTCTACCACCAATAGCAACACTTTTGCTACCACCATCCGTGATGAATTTAATGATAACCCTCTCTTTTAATAGTTGACACGTTCAGGATTTCCAATCAATCTCTCATGTATGTACTACTTTAAGAGAATCAGTAAAGGAGGATGGAACCGCGTGGCCAGCCGGATAATATAAACAGTTGCTCACTACCCTCCATTTACCGTGTCCGCTCACGAGCAAAGAAACTACGGAACTGACGGTATTTCATCGTCGCGAGATGCAGGACAAACCGACCACTTCTACGACAACTACCATCCCTGAGATCCAAGATCAATCATCGATATTGCAGGTGAAGATACGTGCCCACTAAGTTTTATAGTGGCATTCGTGCTACACGTTTCTCAGTATGACTCTTTTCGCTGTGCAGGAGATAGATCCAGTAGCACGGGTAACCGAAGATGACAGGTACCTCCTCCAAGATGCAGGTGAATGCCGGAGATAGTCTTGAGGAAACCGCATTAAACCTGATAGACACAGATTGTTTTACCCCCATGTTGTTCACTCCTAGCATGTGCCTTCTTGAATCCACCCACAAGGCTGCAGAGTATTGCAGATATGTTGGCTCCAGTTCGGCTAAGATATTTTATAGGAACTAGGAATCCATCACTCTCAAAGTGGTTTCACCACGCGCTCGTTCACCATGTAGTGTATTTCTATGTACCCGCACACTATTGCTAGATAGTCGTTGAAACTATGCCGGGTTCATTCGTCCTTTTAAAAGGTCATGTTTTGTTCTGCTAGTTTTCTTGCAACCCTCTGAACCAGGTTAACCTGTTGGGAGTATCGATTTATTAAGCAACCATGTAACAGGTTTTACTGGATTACACGGTATCAGAGGCATAAATAGAAAGAATGGCTATTCACTACATGTGTGTGAACAAGAAAACCAGGAGAGTTGACCACGTTACTCTAGTGCAGTCCGAAAAATGTATGAAGTATATGTGGTATTCCATATGAAGTGTCAGGAAAGAAGGTAATGTGTAATAGTGGTGCCTTCTACCACACTAAAGAGGAGAGTAGAAAGTAGCTAGACAAACATGCTCCTCGGAGGTGTTTTCGTTACTGCCATTATGTAGGGTGTCGCAAGTAAGCAAACTAACACTCAGTGTGTCAATGATATACACATCCACAGTTTCATCACGATCTTGGAGGATCATCGAGAGGTTGTCAACCTGAAATCAATCTCTCAGCAGAACTGGTTGGGGCTCAAATTAAAAGCATAGATACAGCTCATCCCTGAAAATATCCCCAAGATCCACTATCTCATTTATTTAGGGAGAGGGGATCCGATAAGAGCTGTGATCGTGGTCATAAGAGCACGACGACCATGTATGACAAATGTGGTAGCACCAAACACTTGAGAGCTTTCGCCAACACCACAGCCACACCATCAACAGCAGAGCAGCAACAGCAAGCGTAGTAGTAGCAACAACAAGCGTAGCAGTAGAAACAAACGCAACAACAAACACGAAAACAACAACCAAGACATCGAAGAAGAGTACTTCCGTCATCTAAAAGGGAAGCCTCCCAATAGTGCACTTCCCCAAAAAATAACACCAACACGAAAACAAAGGTTACACACGTAAATCATGCCTTAACCTGCCTCTACCCTTCCCATTCGAATTCTTGTCAAAGTATGAGGAGGTAGGTGAGACTGGGGCATAGTAAATCGTCGTCAAGCAAGAAGAAAAACAACCAATACCTATCACCCCTTAACATGAAATAGAAATGTACGCATGACGCCAAATACCCCACCAACGAGACACACACCAGCACAACCACGACTGCAATATCAAGAACAACAAACACAAACAAACCTGCTGCCACAACCATATCAACAGCAGTAACCAGATCATAAACAACATCAAGAGGAAAAAAATACAGCCAAAACATCTACAGCGAAAAGAAAACAAAAATGAATCACCAAAGCAGCAAGAACAAAAGCAGGAACATAACAACAACCACACCATCAACATCAGCACCCAGATATACTCCTCACCTTCAGCGTTCTCTTAAATGGGAAAGCTGAATTGGTGTAATGTGTTAAACATACACCAAACAAACACAAAGGAGGAGAGAGAACATTGACTAACTCTCCCACAAAGCAGCACGAGACAGAGTTCTGATGAGGACCACGTCAGAAATCTATGAATATTTGCTGTTGAGGTGCCCACATGATGTGGGTACGTTCAATGTTAAAGTAGCCTATGAGATACAGCAGAGGTCCTTCGGAGAACACGAAGACCAGATTATCAGTTGCCACGGATGCACTTAAATTATCTCTTATACACCACCCAACATATTGGCACTGATAGTCGGTAGCGTAAATGCACGAGGCATGTGTAAGACTTGGAAAGCAATGTCACTTGCATAACGATTTCAGGTACTAGATTTCTATGAGGTAGCCATCAGCGAGATGAGGGTTACCGGGATGCACGCATTGGTATTCATGTTTATCGGCTACGGAGTGTATGCACAATTCAGTCGGCCCGGATGGGATGGAGTGGCAGAGTTGTTTCGAAAAGGTCTGAATCCCAGGGTGCATAAATCTTCCTGGACCCGGATTGTAAGTCGATGGTCCTGGAGGTTAACAGCAACAAAGGCTGGGGCAGAGTTACCAGACTTCTTCAGACGCCTACGATCATTCTTTGGAACGTCTCTATTGTTTGTGCTATCGGGTCATTGGAATGGCAACTTAGGTGATGGGATTGTGTGGAAGGAACCTATAAAAGAGGGCCGTGTAAACGCTTGGCAAAGCTTCTGAGGCAGTTACAAATGACTGAGAGCCACTAACAGGATTTCGCGAATATGCAATGTGGCCTTAGAACCGTATCGTGTCGTCCAGATTATATCGAAATAATGTATTTGTTAAGCCAGCAGAATTGGAAAGCGTAGGGTATCCAAAATTTCGGCGGTCAGTTAGACAGACCACAAATGTGTGATCTTCACAAACAGCCTAGATAGAACGCATACACAGGATCCCGTTTATTTGACGCTGAATGCGTCATTTCCTGCACGGAGGCCGACAGTGACAGGATCAGTGGAATAGTTTAGCAGCAGTTGACAGGTGAGATTATCAACAACCGGTGTTGGGTCTCTCTGAAGAGAACGATAAGAGTGGAATCAATAGTGTATAGCAAAAATGTTGTGAAAGAGAACAATACATTAACGAGGCAGCTAGCTAGCAGACGAGAAGAAGCGATTAGAAAATCAGCATGATCGGTGTGTTAGCATTGAACATGGCGTTCGAACATGTCCTCAACGCGAAACACGAATGTTGTGTTCAAATAGCAGAGGTGCATACTTTTAGACACAAGGAAACGAAGCCATTGGATGGGCCCAGGTGAAAGAAACGCAACGTGTTACGAATCCAAAATTGGATCTCTGGGGGACTACAATCGGTGCGTGATATTAGATTCCAGGTAGATGGGTGTAGTTTCCCAGCAACACTTTTCTCAACTCTTAGGTAAGTAATAATGGATAGGAAATGGTCAACTGTAGCGCCCTACCTGGGTGAACTGCCGAGGCTCTAAAAGGTAGAGTTGCAAAAATCCGGTAACGGAAGCTTCAGTACAGTTGGTGTTCAGTGGTTGTACGAGGAGCAAATCGCCTTGGATGGTCTACTCTTCGAGCTTTATTGTTACATGCCAGACTTGTTCGCCCTTCTTTTTTCAGACGTATTTAGCAACTGACAACAGGCAGTTGAGATACCCGGGATGTGGTGGTGCTGCTGAAGAACATCTTGAACAAGGTCCACATCATCGAAAATTTCCGATTCATAATTGCTGAAATACACAACATGCGCAGACACAATTATCTTCTGCTCAGCCTCATACCTCTCTGATTCTGAGACCTCATTGTGTGACGAGAACGAGGCGAAGGATCTGCCACAAAAGGTATTTGTGGCGTTGAAACGAAAAATATAAGACAAATGTACCATGCCAATCTGAAAGCCGACAGGTTCGATGGGGGAGGCATATCATGTTTATCCAGCCACACCATCACACCTCCAGTAACAACACCTACGACCAAAACAATAAAACAAAACTGTCAACCACGCAACTAAACCAACAACAACAAAAAACACACGAACAACAAAAACGACTGAATAGTGATAACAATGACCACGACGAATGCAAAAACAGGAACAACCAAAGGCACAACAAATGAAACTCCATCAACTTCACTGTGGTAAATAGAAACAACAGTATATCACAACACACACACAAAATACAAACAGAAGGGGAGGTTGAGGAACTAATGTCCCGAATCCTGAAAGACGTAGTCCATCTTCAATGACTACGAGGTGTACGCATCTCCTGGTTGGGCTAAATTGGAGGCAAAGTGGCAGTGTTGTTTCGGAATGGCTAGGATCTAGAGGTACGGATGAACTTCTTGTATCCGGACGGTAAACTGGTGGTGCTGGACTTGAGCAGCAGCGAAGTTAGTGATTTGCTATCAGACTAGTTGTCGTGTGTACCACACTGGGCCAAGCACCCGGAATTCTTCCTCAAAATGCTAGTGGAAAACAAACATGGCATTTTAGATGCGTGCAGGGATTGTATAGGATTAGTCGATAGAAATGGGTGTAAAGCCTCGCAAACCTGCTCAGACAGTTCCAACTGTCTGACAGGTACCGACTGGATTTCCTGAATGCACTATTGTCGTTATGGAGCAAGCGCATTCGGTAATCGAGATCGTATATAGATAAGGTATTTGTTATGTCAGCGTACATGGATGGAGTGTCAGCAATTTCAACCGGTCTGCTACAAAGACCACAAGTTTGTAATCTTCTCGATCGACCTAGATATGATGCATAGCCGGCGGCTGGAAGCCGTCCGTGTCGTGCTTGTTGTGAAAAGTCTACAGTGAACGGATTAGTGATTAATTTATGCGGCAGTTTGACTAGGACAATCGTCAAAAACTGGTAGTGCGGAGCTCAGAAGTGAGCGATTAGTGTAGAATCGATGTGGTTTACTATAGTAGTAGCGATAGAGAAAATTAGATTAGTGGAGGATCTAGTTAATAAATTAGAAGAGGCTATTAGAAAAGTCACCACGACCAACGTGATAGTGACGAGAATAATCCTCAACCATTTCTTCAACGTGAAATACTAACTTTGTGATATCATAACTAAGACAAGAAAGAACGAATGCCGTTGAATGGGTGGCAGAGGTGTGACATGGCAAGGAACGCAATTCGGTATTTGACGGACAGGAATGGGCGCAGGCTACTCGATTCCAAACAAATATGTGCGGCTTTCCAGCGGCACTTTTTCTCAACTGTTCAGGGAGGATGGACTGGAGACAGTATTGGATTTTAGTGTCTGCCTTGTTGGCCTGCTGCAGCTCTCGGCAGTAATTACGGAGTACTGCGAACAACCGATGATATCAGTAGAGATACGGTTGGTGGCAGTTGGTTATACGAGGGCAAATTGCCTGGTAGAATGGTCAGCTCTAAACTTTACGTATATATATACCAGACATGTAGGCCGACGTCTTGGCAGGCGTCTATTGCAACTGGCAGCAGAACAGGGGAATGTTCAGTTCTGTGATACGGAGAGTAGTAGCGCTACCGAGGAAGGGCACGAACAAGGGGTACGTCATTGATAATGTTTGCATCAATCGAAAGCTTGAATGTTGTTCTAAACAGATTTAGTCCCGTTTTCAGAGACTGGATCACTTCAATGTATAGCGGCATCTGCTCGGTGATCAGTCTAATTGGCCACCTATCTGTTTAATTTCACACACTCGGTCTGCAAAGAGTGTCCACTCTCATTCCTTCAGTATGTAAAGACTTTCAAGCTACTACTGCGGAAACTGGATGTGTTCAGTGGCATCCCCTTCGGACTGGAACATGGTGGAATTGTGTCGGCATATGCGGTTGACAACACGGAAATAGTGTCGGTCAACAAGGATGTAGAGTTGGGTGGTACCATTGTAAACTAATCGAAGGTGATGACATGATCAATGATTAACCCATACACAGGCAAAGTTTCCCTCACCTTTCATCCTTCCGGAGTCGATAAACAAAGAACCAGTTATGTACTGGGTTCGAATTGATCTACTTACCCCTCCTCTAAAATGTTTGGCCTTGTGCCTATGGTAGAAAGAATTATTATTATTACAACCATTAATTTTATTATTATTATAATTATTATTATTATTATTATTATTATTATTATAGGGGTAAATATATGCTTTTGAAGGATGCTGTTACTGAATCTGTGTTAACTGCTGTATGAGGAAATGAAGCGACAGCCTGGAAATTGCATCTTTTCGAAATTTCTCCTGTCTCTTATACATCTTGTAATTAATATTCGTTTCTGTATTTCAAGTAAGCCAAGATAATTTTTTTTTTTTGCATTCCCTATTTTCGTTACTTTTATTTTAAACTACGCCGCAATTCTTCGCATTTATCTAAAAATTAATATATGATAACGAATAATGGAAATAAGAAAACACCAACAACAACAACAAAATAAAAAAAAAGAAGAAAGTTTGAAGCAAAAAATATTAGCCTCCCCGGCGGGGAATCGAACCCCGGTCTCCCGCGTGACAGGCGGGGATACTCACCACTATACTACCGAGGACTGGCTGAATTATGGCATGAAATTTAACAATATATTTGCGGAGAATATTACTTCTTACTTTTTTTCATTAGTGGAGAACGTATTTCCGGTAGTTACGGCTATTTCCTGTTGCTTAGCTTCTCGTGTCTTACAACATTGTTTACAAATGCCGAGTCATTTATCACGAACTATCACACGAAGGTTTATTACAAATTTTAAAGCTTAAATAATCAATGGATGGTATAAATGTAGTTTGGATGGTTAAATTATTTCAGAGCGAAAAAAAATTAGTGAAACTTATAGATCCTTATGCTAAAATATAGTTTAGCGGTGTAAAGTCTTCAGTGTCACGTTTCAAGTTTCGGTTTGTTTTTCTGTTGTCACGGCCAGAACCTTAAGCATGATTTCATATATGAAGAAAGGAGTATATTAAAAGGGATACAAGGACTGTTTGGGTTATGAACCACAACATTGTTTTTTCTTTCTTTCTCTATATAACAATATAACACAACGTTCATTGTATCTCTTTTAATATACACCTTTTCCATATAGGAAAACATGCCGCGTTTCAACACAAACAGTCCTTGCATCACTATTAATATACTTCTTTTTCATGCTAAAAAATCATGCTGGGGTTCATACTACAAATATTCCTGGTTATCATGCAGTATAGTGTCTCGAGCGTAAATTTACGTAACCCATTTTGTAAACGGAAGTGACGTGACGTCATTATTGTGAAACAGACCAGCGTGATAATGTACTTTCACCAGCGTTATTGGTATTTTTTTTCTTAAATATATATGTATGTACGTTACAGACGATTCATATCTCATTGTTTATATATGTATGTACGTTCACGAGCGTGTTAACAGAATAGCTTACGACGATTCATTTCAGTATTATCAATCACTTACGGCGAAAACCAACGCATGCGCAGTGATGGGTTACGTAAATTTACGTTCGCGACACTATACTGCATGATAACCGGATTCAAAACGTTTGCTTACCTACAGTAAATTATGGGATTCAGAAAATACTGTTATATTTTGATTATTGACTTGTAAATGAATGATTTAAGTATGCTATTATGGTATGAAGTTAAACAACAAAAACAATATTTTATGGACTGCTATTTACAATGTACAATATATGAATTCAAGAGGACAATGATTAGATCTGGGCAAGAATTTACTTCCAAGTGAAAAGAAATGACTAGCTTTCCTTTTGTAAGGCTTTCCTTTCAATGTATGAATAATTTGATTCAACAGCAGTTTATTTTCTTGATGAATACAACCTGGCATGTAGCCACCACTACCTTTACATATTTACTCTCCTACCACTGCCTCCCCCCACCACCACATTCACTTTTCTTCACCTCCTACCCACACTCCCTGATTATATCTCCTCCTTGAAAGAATAGAGAGTGCATAGGACTCATTGGCCCATAAGAGACATCCCCCTCTCCCATGACCATCCAATCAATGCACCCCCTCATGCCTTCCCCCCTTATGCATCACTCACCTTCTATTTCACACTCCCAGCCACACTCTTCTATTTCTATTCCACACTCTCAGGTTACGTTTGCCCTTCAAAGGACGGAGACTCTGTAGAGTAGAGAGGACTCTTTAGCCTGGAAGAGACCAAGGTATCCTTTCTAGTGTTGGTGCCACAATAAAATGCACCCAGTACACTCTGTAAAGTGGTCGACGATTGAACGGAGGAAACGTAGTGTAGAGAGGGCTCTTTAGTTGTGCCATAGGCATGACAACCTCTCTAGTGTTGGTGCCACGATAAAATGCATTCACTATACTCTGTATAGTGGTTGGTAATAGGAAGGGCATCCAGCCATAGAAACCAAGGTAAATGAAACATACGAGCGAGACGTGGGCCGCTGACCTGTCTAGGAGAGTGGTGACTCCAATCAGGAATCAACTCAGGCCGAAATCACCCATCCAACCCATGCCAGCATGGAAAATGAACGTAAAACAAGGATGATGATTATAATGATGATGTTGAATTGTAAGGGCTGTGGGATGGCAGAATTGTTACTGCATCGGACAAAATGTCTTGTGTTATTTGTACTGGCTCTTTACATTCTGAGTTCAAATCCTGCTGAGGTCAACTTTGCCTATCATTCTTTCGGGGCCGATAAACAAAGTACCAGACAAGTACTGAGGTAGATATAATTTACAATTCCCCCACCCCAAATTTCTGGCCCTGTGCCTATATTAGAAACAATTGTGTTGAATTGTTGTATTACTCATGTGGTATCTGTCGAATCCATTGTGGTTGACATATTTTCATGTAAAAAATAAATTCACCTTATTAATAATCTCCATCAGACTCTTCATGTCAATCTTCATTTCATCCCTGATGCTCCGATGTATCTTCACAGCACATTTTTAATCTTTACACATGCATTAATTTATCTGTATATGATATATATAAATGTAATATGGTGTAATAAAAATTACATCCATTTAAATGAAATCTACAAAAGTAAAAAAAAAAATGATACTCAATCATAGCAAATGTACCGATTTATGATAAAACACAAGTCAATTAAGTTATTACACATAAATTTTTTGTTCAACTTGTAATACTACCAATTTCCTACATAAACTTTATACACGTAAGTTTTTTTGTGTTTAAAACGCTTTCGTTACCATATTTCTAATGAAATACACTGCCTGTCATTTTCAATTAATTTTGGAAATAATCAAGAATTTGGAGGGATTTAGTAAAATAACTAACTTTCTCATTAAGTTGCTATTTGGAACATACCTTAAAAAAAAAGTTCTTACATAAAATTATAATGGAAGGTTTGAATTTAAATATAACACTAGCAAATGGTTTTTATCATAGAACCAGGGGCAGTTTCAGGCGAGTTGGTATCAAAAGGGTTAAAAGAGAAAGAAATCTACTGCTACCAAATTTTCTCCTTTCACCATGTAATATCCAAGTGAAAAAAAGTAATAATTCAACAAGAAGGATAAATAAACAGTTTATCATGAGAGTTGTATTGGGAAAAACTAAGCAAACCACTAACAGAAATGGTCCAAGGGTATGGAACTACATATCTCAAAGTATAACTAAGCTAGGTTCTTATTACCAATTCTGAGAAACTATATTAAAATATACAAACGATGCATACAGAAATATTCTGTTGATACTCTCAATCACTTCATATCTTTAAGTGTTCTTTAATTATTTATTATATAATACTAAGTGTGGTTGTCATATATGTCATGAGTTGATTCTAGTTGTTAACATGAATATTGTGTTATTAATAACATTCAAATTAAGTATTTTTTTAAAAACCACAGATGTAATCCCAATCAAACTAACAATCCTTGCTGAGCTTGATAATTCAATACTAATGAGCTTTTCGTCTGTAAATCTAAATACAACAGTATATAATATATTAAAAAAAGTGTTCAAAGTATGACCAGCCTGTAATTTGTTAAAGGTATATTGCAAACCATTTTAGCCCAGCATGTTAAAATTTTAATTTCATTAATAATCCAGTGTCATTTATATGTATATATGTATTTTAGTTTTAGGCAAATATTTATAGGTAAGCTTTTTATCACATGATATTGCAGGGTCAAGTCCCCCACATGTCACTGCTGAAAGGTGTGTCCTAGGTACACCATTACTGGTATAGTGTACCTAACGCATTATCCTGGATACACGTCTCCTTCATTTTTAAGATGGTAAGGTGTAATTTGAGAGAGATTTGGCTGTTATTTCTAGCAGATTGAGTGACTGCATAGACTCCCTCTTTAGCTCGCAGGAAAGCTCCATGCATTAAATATATTAACACTACCTTACCTATTATTACCGTACCTGAATTATTTAATCTCTAAACAATTCTATTTTCCTAGACCAACAAATATACAATCTTGCATATTTACTTGGTGATTCATTCATTAATTCTTTGGCAAATATGAGGAGGCCAGAATAAGACTAAAACATGTTAAGAGTTGTCTGTCATACTTGCAGGAAAAATGGAAATATTTGTCATTGACTAATATTCTTTTTTGTTTTTGTTTTTTTCTTTTTCCCAATAAATTATTTCTAGTTAGCTTTTTAATACTCCATGCATTAAATATGTTAACACTAACTTATCTATGGTTTTTCATTTAGCTGGCATCACTGAATTATATATACTAATAGATGTGATGAAAATTATCAATTCTGACTGTATTTTCCTCAAACACAGTGTCTGGTTCCAATGTTACAATTCTCAAACCAAATAAATATCCAACTATAGCAGTTTCCTAAAAACTTATCACTCTCATTACATCCTTACCTCCAGCATTTTACATAGTCTTCATCAATCTCTACACAAGTCACTAATAAATATTATGATGCTTCATCAAAACAATCTTCCATCATGCAACATCCTAACCATCTTAAACATAAGGAAAGTGTGCAACCTAGTTCTTTGCTATATATTCATTAACAAATTATCAACATTGTTACTGATACCAAATATTCAATAGCTAAAAAGCTCTCAAGACAGGAAGAATATTTCCCACAAAACAATACTTCCATGACATATGAAGCTGTCACACGATAGTTATGCAATACTTGAAACTGGATCATCTGTGATTCTGAAATCACTTCAGAAGGGTGGAAGAACAGTGTAGTTATCTACACACCCAAAACAGTGAAAGTGACAATTGGAGAGGTGTGACTCTGCTGTCAATACCATGGAAGGAGTACTATCAAGTATATACCCGGGCCACATGCATGATGTCACTTCAATGGTTCTGTACACAGTAAAGTTTCAACTTATGATACATCATAATGATGTGCCAGGAATACTAGGTGTTACTCACAATCAGTTTCATTAATTTTAGTAGAATCCACAGACCGACACTGAGGACAAGTCTCATTTCATACTGAGTGTCAACTAACTTGGGTGTTGTCATCCAAAAGATTTACAATCTGAGTTGCTGTGTATGATAATAAAATGGTTATAGCAGATGGTTGCAGGTTTTCTCCAAAGTATAACAGGGATAAACCCTTCTTTCATCTACTATTGCAATTCATTTACTGTTATAGCTTGCCACTAGAGATTTGTGTCTTTATATGGTTTAAAGATAATGGTCTCTCAGACCTAACCTTTACCTCTCATATGGTAGTCCTTGCAATATTTATTCAAAATAATTTGAAATGGTACTTGTAAACTTGATCTTAACAGCAGCAAGAAATAAACAAAAAATGTGTTGCTAGGTAACCAGCATCCAAGCATGGATGTTATTGTAAACCATCAAAAGATTGAAAATATCAAAACATCCACCTACCTGCAGAATTCTACACAATCAAGGAAGCAATATGACCACTGTCACTAAAACCAAACTATTCAAAATGCTTGAATTGCTTAATGTGTATCAAGATGCAGAAGCCACTATCTTTATATCTTTAGTTTTGATGTAAGCAGGCATGACTGTGTGGTTAGGAAGTTCGCTTCATAACCTAGTGATCATGGGATCTATTCCACTGCATGGCACCCTGGGCAAGTGTCTTCTATTATAACCTTGGGCCGACCAATGCCTTGAGTGAAACTGGTAGACAGAAACTATAGAAGCCTGTCGTTCATATATATATATATATATATATAATATAGATGAGCGAATTATCTGTTAGATAAACCGAAGCTATATTTCAAAAAGCACTCA
>JAOPJM010204526.1:0-12785 GCA_027124095.1 Muusoctopus leioderma | reverse complement strand
AAAAACACCAAAAAGTCATTCTCATCTTTTTTCAAATATATATATATATATATATATATAAAGTTTTATTGGAAGCTGAATAATTATATATTTATATATATATAGAGAGAGAGATTTAATATATATACGTATATGAGAGATTTAATATATATACGTATATGTTAATATTGTCCCTAGCTTGGTTCTCTCAGAAGTGTAGTTAGGATTGTATAGATGAATCACTTCACTAATAGAAAACAACAATTCACAAAATTCAACTGGATCATATTACCCAACAAAGACATATCATTATGTATATTAAATATAAGCAGAGCCTTCCAATATCTTAACACAGAACTCATACACCTATACAAATTCTAACTATACAACTGAAAGAAGCAGACAGGGACAATATTAAACTGGAACACACCATAAAATTAAAACTCGCACAAATAAAGTATACTATAATAATAAGAATTTCAGCAAACATTTGTATCCGATATGAAAAGAAAGATGCAATATTTGACAATGTAAAATAATTGGTCTCATCAATTATTAAATTTTTCAACAACGGCCTCTCTACAACTCAAGTACAACTTCAAGTATCATTCTGAACTGGAACATTCTTATAGGTTGTAGTGATATTGTGTCATTTAGTGGAGTTGTACAGGTGCCAATTCGAAACTTGTGAAAAAGAGTTTGTTATGTACGTTGACGTTTGTTTTTGTGAGGTCATAATCATGGAGAGGTGATCATAGGATAATTGGGAGATTATTTAAAATCTGATAGTATTAGATATATATAGGACAGATAATGATGTCTGAAATATTGTTATTAGCTTGGGAAGATATGTGGGTGTAACTATGTACTCAATACAAGACACAAATGTAATTGAATTGCGATGTTATTGTCTCTCCTGTGGTATTATGCATATTCTGTTTGTACCAAGACATGCGATGTTTAGACATTTACACTAATCATGATGTTTGGGAGTGCATTAAGGTGTCCTACTTAAGTTGAGCAGCCTGGTTTGATTGTTAACGAAATTTATGATGACATGTATACTTTTAATATGGCAAAATGTTGATTCCTTTTTATTCTCTCAAATGCTGATATTTCCACTGTATATATTGTTGTTACTTAAGTCTGATCGACTCCCGTTTGTGGTATTTAGGATTTATGTACTGGATGTATGAATTTATATATTTGAAATCTCAACCACTGTTTGGCTTGCCTTGCTATATATCTAACATTCAAGAAATCCTATGCTATTAGTGTGGTTCTAATGTTTGTATTATTCCTACGTCTGAGACCCGCTTAACGATTAAATATTAAATTTGTGTTCTGTAAAGATGTTTTTTGACAGTTTATCTTGTATTGTATCTTCGGTCATTTTCTGCATTATGTTTACATGACCCACGCTACTTTTGATGTTGTCTTTGTTTGTGCTCTGTTTGGGTGCTAGTGTTTTGTGTGTTTTTTATTTTATTGCTCTAATATGAGTCATATCATTATTGAAGCTAGGAAATTTAACAGAAAGATCGCGGAGTTGCTTGCAATTTGTTCGTGTCATATTTTGTTCTGATCCGGAAAATATCTAGGTGAAACATTTGTGATTTGTTTTGTCTATGTTCATATTACAATTTCGTGCTGGTTTGCTACTATATCTTCGACCTTTATATAGTTTACTTTGTACAGTGGTTTTATCTTTGGGTTCTATTTACACTTGCTGAAATCTATAGTTTACACTGACAAACCTTTACAAATCCAGTTGTAACAAACAACATATGTAGGTGCGTATATGCTTTAGAAAATGGTTTCACTATATGTTGATTTTCAGTTTGAAGGAAGATGTAGGCAGTAGTTTGAAGCGGATGTGACAGGTAATTATAAAAGTTTTGGAATGCACGTATAGGCCATTAAACTGGTTTGTTTTATGGGATCAAGAATCATGTCGATAGCAATGATATAATATATTAATTATATTATACAAATATAAATAGTATTAAGCGTTGAACAAATTTAACTAAGTACAAACGATGTTTTAGAAATATTTTCAGATGACGTGAATCCGTATATAAATCAAATAAATTATAGTCGATCTTGAAAATTTAGACATTCATATTTTCCTATTTTTGTGATATCCCTGAGTTTTAACTGAACAGTAAACGTAATATGGTGTTCTAACTAAGTAGGGGAGACTGCCTTTTTCTTTCATTGATATTGTTAACTATGCCTTTATCAAAAATATTACTTCATTATCATTTAGATAACTGACTGCAGTATAACAGATTTATTGAAATGTGATTTACTATAGAACAACATATAATGATTCAAATTCATTTTAATTCAGGAATCATAATACAAAGCTAAAATATCTCGATAAAATACGTGAATAGAAAATATAAAGTAAATGCGAACATTTTTGTGACAAATTGTATAAGAAAATGAAAATTATCATCATTCATATATAAAAGTGTAATATATATGTCGTTTTGTTTTTGAAGACTGTGTAAAATATATTTTGTGCAAATATAATATTTATAAAAAAACACATTAATACATTTTAGATAACATAGACATTCATTATAACATTGATAAACTTGTAAGTGTTATTGACCCGAATACCTTCATTGTTCTTTATTGTTTCGTGATGATCTATTATTGTTAAGTAGTCGTGGTCACGTATGTTTCTAAATCTGGTAAGGTCCGGACATCTGTTTGCTCATGGTGCACATTTGTCCACCTAGCCTGTAGAAAGACATGGTTGGCCACGTGTATTCTGCAGAAGAAGTACTATTTTGCCATCAAACATAACTTTCAATTCATAAAGCTCAGAGCCAAACATTACCGCTGAAATATGATAGTGATGTTGTTATGGTTGCTATTGTCTTTGTTCTGATTGTTTAGCTCTAGGTTAGCTTTGGTTACGAAGATATATGATCAATGGAAATGTGTTGAAGCTGTGATCATTCTGTCTTTTTAAAGTCATTATGTATCCAGGACTACATCATCCTTCACTTTTAAAGATGGTACGGTGTATTTTAATAGAGATTCCGTTGCCATTTCTAGCAGTTTCAGTGACCAGTAAGAGGTTTCATTGATGGTTGATAGTGTTCAGACCGTTTGTGACAATTTTGTAATTAGGATGCAGTTGATTATCTTTTTGTCCCTATTGAGTTGTAAGGTGGTGTTCTTTTTCTTGGAGGTAGCAATACAGTAGACATCCAGTAATTACTAAAAAATTGTCTATAGTATGTTTTGCAACACTATGAAGTACTGTTTTTAACCATTCAATAGTGTCTACGGGGGTTATTTAAATACATTTAATATAATAGTAGTTGAAATTAATTCATGCCATCTATCGCGCAGTACCTAGGTGTAAAAATGTTAAGATATATTGGGAGTCAAATAAAAGGTTTGTGCTGTTGGAGATAGAATTTCACACTCCTTACAATTGCTGGAAATCTTGTATATCTTCAAACATTAAGGAGTTGAGGAAACCCAACTCCTATAGATGGATTATTAAATTGCCACTTCATGTCAATGCTAGATTCCATGACTTATGTTATTATAAAATGTATTTACCACATGCACTATATCACTGTAAACATATATTTATGGCATAACACATTTGGATTAAATGGAAAGAAATAGATTTATAAGTGAGAAATGCTCGACCACAACAACAAACATTTGTTTTATACTACATAGGTTATAGTTCTTAATCCAATTAATATCCTTCTATTCTTCATTTATTTCTGAATACGTGTACACTCTCCAATTATTGAAGATTTTATTTGTGGTGGCATGTAAAAATAACAGTGACCTGCATGGAGAAGAAATTCGTTCAGCTCTGGCTGACCTCAGTATATGAAATAAATTTAATATCAGAAGGATAGTATGTATTTTCGGAATACAGGCCTTTGAAAAACGATCCATAATGCATCATTTAAAGTTAGCTGGATTCAACGGGGATTGGACTGTGAAATTATTTCATTGAGTGATCATATTCAACACTACTTCACAAATACTTTTAAATGCATGAAAATTGAATGAAATACTGTATGTGCTCTACGTAAGTTTGTGCCTTCCATACTGCTCAGCAACTTTAACATGTAACTGTCATCTGATAATTAAAGAGAGTGACGTCTTCTCGATTCCCTTTACAGCAAAGTGCATATCAAATCTGGCTGCAAACAATGAACGTCACTGCTTTCAGATATTGTTGCCAAATGATGTGTTTGTTGTGCCTTCTCGAACAAGCTGATATTTTCGTAATGTTGTCGAAATATAATTAATTTTAAAATAACCAAAGTTTAAATTATTGTACGTAAAATATTTGGTACTTTTTCTTTCTTCTTATTTCTACATCTAGTTTGCTTGTTTGTAGATTTATTTCGTTTCTCGGTATTTCAATTGTGTGTTTTCTGTAATGGTATGCATTTTGTATTTTTACAAGGCCTACATTTTCAAGTAGTAATTGAACACTGATCTATAAGCTAAGAATGTAATTTCAAAACTTAGTGGAAAATTTGAACAAGAACTGATTCAGCAACGCGAGTTTGCTGTAGATATACTGGATGACGACAAAGTCTTCAGTGACCCTTAGATTATTTACTGAATTAGTGCACGGTCCAGAGAGGTTCTAAGTTGGTTTTCAGTAAAGTTGTGTCAAATGACACTTTTGTTTGGCTGAATAATTTTACGTGAGTGCTTCTTTCAAAAGATTTTATGAAGATAAAATTGGTGAGAAATAATTATAATTTTCCTATCATTAGTCAATTCTAGAACACAGATGATAAAGCACTAATGATATAGAGTAGCAGAAACATTACAGTTACTAACAAAAATATCATGTCTAGCTTTTTAGAGGTTAAAACATATTTCTTAGAAGAATTTGTAGATTGCACTTTAACATTTTGCTCATCTGAGCTTTCCATGATACCAATTTTATTTTTCGATCCACTTTCTTCTGCTGAATTAGTGTTAGTTGCAGTCTCGTAGACATAAAGTTTACACACAATTATACAGGCGATAGAAGAAAGTCCACTGACAAGTGTTAGAATTAATAGATATAGTAGATATATAGAGGATTCTCGAGAATTTTGACCCAACATTTTTTCGATTTCAGAAAGATAAACAACATTGGCGAGGAAAATAGTGATTGCAACTGAAACCTTCTCTCCAGATTCAGCTGGCAAGAAATAGACAGCTAATATCAGTAGTGTTAACATTATTGGGGGTATGATTTTTGTTATTGTTGCAATAGTAACTTTTCTTTTGGCGTAAACTATAACACCAGCTGTTATGATATCGTCTTCTGAGAGCTCAACTTCTTCAATTGTATAATCCCATTGGTTGGATGTGGGTTTATATTTTACGTCGTAAACAAAATCACCTATCGTTTCTTCCTTATTCATTTGAAGCTCCATGCAAACAGTTAAATCACATTCGTGCTCATCAAAAGGATATTTATTATTATTAATCCTGCAGTAGGTATGGAACATTCTGTCTATATTTAAGTGAACGTTCCCGTTATATTCTAAAGTAGCTTCCATTTCGTCTCCTTCAAAAGTGAATTTACCCGATACACTGTTGCATATTTGAATGTTAGGGTACCATATTTTACTTAATTCCACATTTAAATAATCTATGTTAGTACGATTTGATTCATTGTCCCACGTAAGACGATTATCATTCCATTCTAATTTAAGGACAAGTTCGCTTGTGAGTACACCTTTTTTCATGTCAATTTCAATAATATTCGATATTATAAGCGATACATTTACGCTGAAGATTTCTTCATCACTCTCAACAGGTCTGTCGCCTTTAACATAATCTCTAAATATTTGTTTTTCCACCGTTTCTTTTTTTCTCATTACCTCAGCGTTTACTGTTAATATGAAACATAAGACAACTATTAATGACATTGTGATTAATGAAAAGCAAATGTTCTGTTCTGTTGTTGCGCTGAATGTTGTCGTCGGAATATATGTCTCTTTAGAAATGTTTCATCAATATATTTCAAATATCATGCTTGAGATATTGAGAGTTAATATCAATCAAAAGTTAAGATAATAGGGATATTATATATATATAATGTTTTTAGGCAGATATTCTAACGAACGTTTGAATTGAGACAAGAAGAAATACCTTGTGTTTCATAAGATATTCTCTGTGTAGGAAATGCAAACGTAAGGCGGCTCACAAGTTCAGCATCTACTATCGGGGTTGTCGTCGATTTTCAGCAGGTCTTCAGATCAGAGAAGCAATGAACTGAGAAGTACAAAATGATTTCCGCCAAACGTTTAAGTACTTAAATACTGTCTGCTATTTTATCACTCTCTCTATAACTGTATGTCTCTCAATCCCGCCTTTCCACTCTTTCTTACTCTCTCTCACTTTGTATGCATATATCGCTCTATCTCTCTATCTCCCTTTGTTTCTGTTACAAGCGCACACATGTCAAATATTTTACAGATCGATTACACATTTGTGACACTATTGTTTAACAGAACCGCCTGTGGTAATTATTACTTTAACTCATTTGGTATTAATGATTGATACAACAAATATACAACTTGCTTTGTTTTATGTAAAATCAGCTATAGGTAAAATACAACTTTTAGATTAATGCAGATAAGTGTTAGTATTCCCATAAGGTTAAACGTGAGTGAACATGTTGAAATATTCAAATCATATATTTCCAAATAAGAAGTATGTTTCAGTTTGCAGTGAATGGATGAATGTTGTACAATTTAAATTGATCAATAGACTCAGAGATTAGGGTGTACTTCACAAATTAGATTTGCAATGTGGTTTCGTGTTCGATCCAATTGATAGGCACATAGGGCAATTCTTTTTAGTGTTGTTTCAGGTTGACGAATAAGTTGCTTGTATAATTGGATAGAAGGATACTGAATAAGTTCGTTTTATATACATACATATATACATACGTATATATGCAGATAGAGATATATATATATCCTCCGTCGCTAACCATTTTTTTTTCACCGCGGACCACGCATCACACCACGTTTCCGATTTTGGCCTGGGCTTGCACCCCGGTTTCGCGTACTCCAGGGTTCACGGGAGCAGTGTCTTATATTTACCCTTAATACCTCTAACCCGTTCAGTCTTAACTCACCAACCCTCCTCCTCTAACAGCCACCCACTACCATTGAAATCTTCTATCCTACCTCCTACCTCCTACTCACGGCCATATGGAGATTACACTATCCTCCACATCTCCCTCTCACAAACAACCCCTTACTCCCACACACACATACACACACCGACACACACACCGACACACCGACACACACACACACACTCAACACACACACACACACATAACCACACACACGTACATACATCCGCACGCACACACACACACATACAACACACACACAGACACATACAACACACACACACGTACACACATCCACATACACACACACCCTAACCTACGTACACACACATACAACACACGCACACATACGTACATACATACACATGCGTACATAGATTCACATACACACACCGCCACATACATACACACACACGCATAGAACACACACACACGGGCACATACATCCGCATACACACACACACCCTACTATACACACACATCCTTAGATAGGCACACACACACACACACACACACATCCACACATCCACACACACACAAACATATGACACAGGTAGTCACCTACCGCTGCTATATCTACTCAACTGCTACCTACATCTTCTATCCCACCTCCTACCGACAACCAATATGCAGTTTACACGTTCTTCCATATCCCCCTCTCTCAAATAAACCCCTTACTCACACACACAAGTACACACACAAAAATCCCCTCACTCACACACAAAGACACATACAACAAACACACGCACATACATACACACACACACACACACACACACACACATACACATAACCACATATAAATACACACGCACAAACCCCAACACACACACTCATACAACGTAGACACACACATAAATGCATCCACATATGCACACACATCCACATACACACACGCGCGCGCACACACACACAGAAACACACCCACAGGCACTTTTCACTCTCACACACATACAACACACACACACATACATACACACACTTACACACCCTAATCCACGCACACACACATAGGCACACACATACACACTCACAACAATCCCCACAGATTGTTAAACCCCCCACATACATTCACCCACATACTACTACAAATTCCAACCATACCCTCCTGTCGTTTACAACCAACTTTAGCCCACTCACGACTTGCGGTTCTTTCTTTTCAACCCACCATCATGTAAAAACTCCACGTGTATTTTTCTTCGCTGATTCTTTTCCTCTGTCTTCCTCATCTTCCCTCCTTTTTTTCTGTCAATCCGTTAGAGGACTATCTCCGAAACGTTATATTCTACTCTTTCTTTCCTTCTTTTTTCCACCATCGTCAAGCTAATAACTTTGGTTGTTATTACAATAGCTTTGTTCGTAATCCACCTCGTCTTGTTTTTATTTCATTTGTTTTGTTTACCATACCATATATTTCTGTCACCCCTCTCTCCCTTCTATCACCGATTTACCCGTTACAAAAAAATTATCTTTTCCCTCCATCCCGCCCGTAAAGCATTTTGTTTTGACCTCGCGCTGACGCCATCTTGTCTTCCCCTTTGGTCAGTTGCTTGCTACTACCTACACACAACCCCAACACCGCCACCACCCACCCACACCTCACCTTTCCCTCAATCCTATTCCCCACTCAGCTGCTTACTGCTACTTGCCGCTAACTTCACTTGCCACCAACAACCCCCGCTAGCTTTTTTCAGCCGCTACACACACACCTACACTCTCCTTGGGCCCCGTCACCCAACCCACCACCGTCTCTCTCTGTTGCCATTCCCTTATTTTATTCTATTCTATTTTTTGGCATTTCTTCATTCTTTATATTATTATTTTATACTTTTTTATTGTTTGCATTTATTTCCTGATTTATTTTTTTGATGTATCTTCTTTTCACTTATCTCCCCTTGAGCTTTTATATTTTATTCTATTTTATTTTATTGCATTTCTTCATTTGTTATATTATTTTTTTATACTTTTTTTATTCTGTTTGCATTTATTTCCTCGATTTTTTTTTATTTACCCTCCTTTCTCTTATTTCCCCTATTTCCCACTGTCTCCGCATTATTTCCCAGTACACCTTTTATTTTAGTATCTTCCCGCACTCCATTACCCCCTCCACCATTCCCCATCCGCCATGCCTGCTTCGCACCGCGCCTTGCACCGTCGTCTCTCCCATTTCCTTCGTTTCTCCCCCCCCCACACACACACACATTTCCACCCATGCGCTACACATAGCCCATCTTCTTTTCAAGATAACCCGGTTCTCCAGCCACATACAATTTCTTCATCGCTGTCTCCACCTGCACCTTACCCCTAGAGGTTTCCTTCTTAAATTCCACCCCACACATTACTCCGCTCCCGCCATCTTCTCCATCTTGCTCCATACCTCTCGCCTCCTTATGCGCGCCACCATCCGCTCCACCGCCTTTAAACTCAACACTTTCCGCCAACTTCTCCCCCACACCTATGTCCGACTCTCCTCCTTCTCCCCCCCTCACCCACTCTATTCTCCAGTACATCCATCGCCTTAACTCTGTCCTCTTCTACTCCCTCCTCTCCACTAAGACCCGTAAACTACACTCACCCCCTCCCCTCCGGATTTTTGGACTTTCCAAAAGTAGGACATCACAGTGTCATTGAAGTGGTTCAGGCCCAGCTCCACAGCAGCTATGTCATGATGATATTCCCTGGCCAGTTTAGAGATTTTATTCCAGTTTGAGAGGCACTCAGTTGGAATATTCTCCCTTCTTTCCTGCTCATCTTCATCAGAAAACAGTGCAATCTTCACTGCCTCTGCCTCTTCTTTGTGAAGCTGTACCAGCTCCTCAGTGGGGAGTTCACTCCTGTGCTCCTCCACCAACTCTTCAATATCCATTGTGTCCACCCCAGACCCATGGAATTGACCAGACAGACAATATTTTGCACAGGAGAGACTCTTCTTCCACTTCCTCAAAGCCTTCAAAGTCTCTTGGAGGCACAGCTTCAGGCCACAATGGCCTCCACGCAGCATGTAAACAACGCACTGAAACCTTTTTCCAAACTGCTACAATCATCAACACTGCATCAACAATATTAAATTGATTTTTTCAAAAGTCCTTCAGTGTCACATCACTGGAAGAAGTGGCCTCAAAATATTTTCTTCGTGTACAGTTTTTTAAAATTGAAATTACCTGCTGGTCCATGGGCTGGAGAAGGGAAGTTGTGTTTGGTGGCAGGAAATTCACTTTCACAAAACTAAACTGTTCCGGCAATTGGTCCATCAAATAAGGAGGGTATTGTCCATGACCAAAAGGGCTCTGAGTGGAAGATTATTGTCCCCGAGGTAGTCACGCACAGTGGGGCAAAACACCTGACAACTACTCAGTGAATAGATCCCTGGTCACCCAAGCCTTGTGGTTCGACTGCCACAAAACGGTTCTTATGAATGTTTTTGAATGCACTGAGGTTTTCTGAATGGTAAACGAGGAGAGGTTTTACCTTAGTCCCCAGAAGCATTCACACAAAGAAGTAAGGTTAGCTGTATTTTCATCAGCTTGTGGCCTGGCACTGAACTCTCCTCCTTTTTGATATATGTTCTATGAGGTATCTTTTTCCAAAAATACTCCGTTTCGTTGCAGCTGAACACCTGCTATGAAACGAAGCCAACCTCCTCAATAATGTTTAAAAACACAACGTGGTACTTACGAGCTGCTTTATGGTCTGCACTAGCAGCCTCGCCATGCCTCACAACACTATGTAATCCATTTCTTTTCCGGAATCTGGTAAACCAACCCTTTGAAGCAAGAAAATACAGCACTGTAGTATCACTTCCACTGGGAACATTCGCTCTAAGATCTTCAAATAACTGTTTGGCTTTTGCACAAATTCTCGATTCACTTATACTATCACAGGCAATTTCTTTTTCTTTAACCCACACCAAAAGTAAATTTTCCATCTCTTCAATAAAATTGTTACGTGATTTACTAAGTTTGGTTATTCACTTAGCCACCTGAACACTTTTTAATTTATACTTGTTTTTGAGTATGAAGCAGATTGTTTATTTTGCAATTCTATACTCCGCACTAAATTTGCTAACACTTGTTCCACTTTCATGTTTAGAAATTATTCCCTTCTTAATTCCTACGGTAATTAATTTTCTCAATCACTTCTGTCGATCCATGGTTAAGTTTTTAGCAAAACATATTACGAAAAATATTATTATTTTCTATATAAAATATGAAAATTTGCAAGCTAAGTTCACAGGTTATGACATGAAATGCGTACACGGAGTTACCAACCATTTATACGCATGTCTAGTCTACTCGTGGTTCGTTGTTCAAATTTCAGCTCGTTAGGCGAATTTAATTTTCTTCAGAAAAACCATTCGTTATTCAATTTGTTCGTTTAGCGAACTGTTCGTATATGGGTAACCCACTGTATATATAAATATATATATATATTCAAATCAAAACAATATGATGGTTTTTCATTACGTCATTTATTATTTTGTAACAATCGTTTCATATATATATATATTATAAAACCTATGTGATAGACGTGGCTTCTTTGTCCCCAGTGAAAGTAATCCATCCAGAAGAGCAGATACTCTGAAATAAAACTAATACAGGGTGTAAAGAGCCATTCCTCTCACAAGAAAACCGCTCCAATCTTGTGAATACACCCAGGACACTCTGATATTGGCTGATGATCGAGAAGACACAAATTGCAAAACCCTGATCATATCAAATATGCATAGAGCCAAAACAATTTTTTGAAGAAATGCGATGTCTATTCAGAGTCTGGAAGGACGATGCTATGCTGATGACACCTATTGAGGGAGAAACATGTGTTCATAGTTGCCGCATACCCCCGGAAAATAATCAGACTGTCTTTTCCTATTGGCATGGTAATTCATTATAAATTAATTCTTTCTCGTTCAGAGACGGTAACTATGACCGCTTGATTTTACTTGTCTTTCTCTCTATTTGAAGGAAATTTAAATTAAGAATTTATCGTGTACGGAATTCAGTACACTCCATTTCGACTACACGACGTCAGCTTCGATGGCTTGGCCATGTCATGTGAATGCCGGACCATCGGTTGCCAAACAACTGCTTTACTCTTAGTTGGATCAAGGAAAGCGCACGTGAGGAGGACAGAGAAAGTGGTTCGAAGACGAATTCAGAGAAAGTTTGAAAAAAGTGCGGCGTCAATGTGCTAGAGTGGGAGTTGTTGGCGATTAGCCAACACAAGTGGAAACGGATAATCTATGATGGATCCAATCGCTTCCGCACGGCGTGAACTGAACATCACAACGAAAAATATGAGCGCAGAAAGCACCGCGAAGCGACGAACATGGCAACTCTTCTCCAGCGGGCTCCGTGACCAGACGTGTGGATTCTGCATTGGTCTACATAGTCGTATGAGGATCCAAAGAAGTTAAATCTGGTGGACAGTCACCACCCACATCCCTGCCACCGAGGGATTGCCGACAACCCGACAACGATATATATATATATATATACACATACACATTTACATATATATATATATATATATATATATATACTTAAGTGTTTTGTTTAGAAAACAAATTAGACTGTTACTATAGAGTACTCAATATGAAGAAATAACAAATTAATCCACAGAGAAAGGTATATTTATTGATAAATCGGTACCGACA
>JAOPJM010204323.1:0-12788 GCA_027124095.1 Muusoctopus leioderma | reverse complement strand
GGTCGATCTAATCGACTTCAAGGCGGTGCCCCAGCATGGCCGCAGTCCAATGACTGAAACAAGTAAAAGAGTAACTTGGACATCAGAAGTAGGACGATACTAACCACCACTGGTAACTTCTACATCAACAGTGACACTGATAGGATCTATGTTAAACGAAAAGATGGAGGCAGAGGCATAAGGTCGGTCCAAACGGCCTTTGAGTATTGCATCATACCACTCAGACAACACCTACTGAACAGTAAAAGAAGAAATGAGTACATCACATATGTACTCAACAGTGAAAATAACATCTTGATAGTAGGTGAAGAACTACTGGATACGTACTCTGAGTGTACAACTGTTCTATGTAACCCAATGGTAGCTGGACTAACCTACTTAAACAGAAACTTGGAAGGAAGAGAAACATTCATCATATCAGTAGGAAGTTATGCATGGATAGATATATACCGCAAGCAAGAGGTACCAACATTGACAGGAAAAGTAGCTTCTCCTGGACCTCTGATAGATACATCACATCCCACCTAGAAAGACAGGCCTTTGCTATTCAGGAACAAGAGATAGCTGCTAAGTAACTGATCAATAAGAGAGATAAGGATGCCACCAAACATCCATGTTGTGACAGAAAATGTCGATTGTGCCATACCAGTGTGGAAGATATCACCTACATCATCAGCAGCTGCGCGAAAATGTCCACAAGGTACAACCGTCCCATGAGACATGACATAGTTGCTAAAACTATTTGTAATGCTACCCACAATCCTTCCTGTACTCTGCAAATAATTTTGTACAATCTCCTGCTGGTAGCAATACATCATAAGATGTGTTTTTTTCAATAGGCAGGAAAATTACCTTAATGGCGGAATTCGCCAAGGTCAGAGCTACATAACGCTCCTTACATCTGCAAATACTTTTGTACAATCTCCTTTAACTATTCTTGCTGTCTTGTTTATATACGATGTAGTCGGCTCCAGAAATTAGCAGTTGAAATTCTGGCGCCAAAAATGTTCATAGCGTCAAGTGACTATATTGTCCAATCAAAAATGTTCATACTGTCATGTGACTGTATTGGCCAATCATAACGTTCACAATGTTCATACCATCATGTGATTGTATTGACCAATCAAAAGATTCAACAGACGATTGCTGACGTTGCTACAGTGGCACACAGAGCTTATACAATTTAATACTTGTATATTCTCGCTACAGATGTACCCTTTCTCTGGTACATTTTTTAAGCTAATTTCCATGACAGAACAAATATTTATATTGTAGTTCTAGATAACCATATGAGACTGATTATTATCTATTAATTTGATCCATATTTCTATTTTTCAGTTATGTATATAGGTTACATATACATATTGATGTCTCCCCCAATGGTAGTGTTTGTGAGAGTGTTAAAGTGATGTAGTTAGGGTGTGCAATCTGGGGGACAGATGGTGAGGTCAGTGGTGGTGTATATATATGTTTATGTTAATGTGCTACCTGTTGCTGGCTTTTATTTTGAAAGCCTACATTTCTAGTGTAGTGTTGTTTCCTATTAGTTTACAAATGTCATTTGTGATATCTATATATTGAATGCAAGTTTGTTTATGTGACCACCCTCATTGTGAAAGGATATTTCTAGACTAAACTGAGAATAATTTGGAATGCTGAGTGTTCTGTGTTGTGGTAGTAAGATTGTTTCCTGAATTATGCTACGTGAACATTGTGTGTGATGATAAAATCCTTTAGTTCCATGAGGGCGATTAAATATTGTTAAATTGCGGAATTTTAAAACTTTTTGTGTCATGTTTACAAAGTTTATTTCTGCTGGTAGAGCATTTATTTTTAAATGTATTCTGTGCAAACCCGTGACGCTGGGAAGGGAGATAATAATGATACTTCCTGTTTTTATTGCTGATGTTGCTCTCATTGTTATTGTTATTTTTCCTGTAAAGTCATGTATTTTTCTGGAGTATTATAAATGGTGTTATTTGGTAGGGTTTGTGTGAGTATTTTGTAGACTTTGTAAGACACTTACCTTTATAGGTGTTTTAGAGCCTGCTTCATACAGATTCACAGCTTCTGGCATTCTTTGACAGCATTCACACGTGTTGGGAGAAATACTTCTGTGTGTTGAGAACACAATGTACGACTGGCATTTAAACTTTGGCCATCCTGTCTTTATTTCTGGCATATTATATTCAGTATAAGTTTATCCTATATATATAACAATTTTTAAGATGATGGGGTAGTATTTGGGGAAGATTAAGCTGCACTTTCTTGCAGGTCAAGCCACCGCATAGAGGCTTCCTCGCGCCTGGTTTTCAAATAGCACAGCTAACGAAAGAGGTAACATAAAAGCATCACACCTAAACTCCCTTTATATCCTAAACAGTCTGCACTGACACACACACATACTTCACCAAGCCAACTACAACAACTCTTCCCCAAACATCACCTTCTGCTCTACACACCTAGCTACAACAATCACTTGGCAAACAATTCCCCAACTTGCCTCAGACCACCTACCAATTATTATCACAACACGTTCACACATCAATGAAAAAAGCAAACACACTTTTACAAACTTAAAAAACAAAACACAATAGAATGAGTTCCATCAAGAAACAGAATCAAGGTTTTCAGAATTCAGCAACACCACAATCACTAACATAGACACTGCACTACATACATTCAACAAAATAATTATAGACACCATCCAAAGAAACATATCTCACAAGGCAACATTAAAAAAATACAATGGCAATTACACAACAGAAATAGCGAACCTCCTAAAAGCCAGAGACAACCTCAACACACAATACACCCAAACCATACACAACATCGAAATAAACTCAGTATCAAACAACTAAACAAGGAAATAACAAAAAAAATAATAACCCATAGAAAAACTGAAAACTGGTAAACATTTGTATCCAACATAAACCACAAAACTAACAGTAAAACACTATACAAAGTAATTAGCAGCATTAACAACAACAAAGATCAACTAGAAACCTATGAGGAAGTCTCTACATTGTCACTCAACCTGCCAGAAATAATAGCCAAACCTCCCTAAAATCATACCCTGCCATCTTATATAAGGACAGAACACATTAAATAATGTAGTCCTACATACCCTTAAAAAGATGGGATGGCCATGGTTGGAATGCCTTTGAACATCAGTCTGCTTGAAAGAGGTTTACCTGGGGCTAAACAACAACAACAACAATAACGATCATACTACACCCATGTCGCAATAACAACCTCAAATAATATACCCCACACTACACCACCATGCAAACACCCTGATCAGACATTTCTCAAAAATCAACCACCAAAAACCACACAAAGAAGATAAGAACACAAAACAAAAGATATGCACCTTCTATCTAGACATTTATTTTGACACCTTCATTCCATCAGACATCCAAAAGTAATAGGGAAATCTAAAAACTCGAAAGACTCAGTCCCAGACAAAACCACCTAAAGGGCCTGAAGAAATCATTGTATTCACCCACATCTACAACTACTCGTACCAACACTGTCAAATTCCCAAAATCAGGAAACTGGGCAAAATTATAACAATTCTAAAACCCAAGTGAAGCAACATACAGACCCATCACCCTCCTATACACACACCCAAAATTCAGGAAGGCTAATCCTTCACATCACTAACCCACACATCCTCATCTCCAAATCACAACACGGATTCAGATTACTACACTCAACCACCACACTACTCACAAACCTAACACAGAAAATACATGATGGCTTCAACAACAACAAAAAAAAACCTCCCACATGTACCATTTTAACTATTGTCAACATAAGCAAAGATTTTGACTCTATTCACCGATATCCACTCATACAAAAAATACTCAAAACCACTTTAAGAAACAACACAAAACCAGGCTAGCAAACTTACCTGTCAAGCCTATGTAGTGTACAAGAACAACACTTCCAGAACTTGCTATTTCTCGAATGGACTACCACAGAGATCCTTCCCCTCACCCGCTCTTTCCAATCAATACCTACATGACCTGCCCACATCTCCACAAAACATACAAACAGCCTCATGCACAGATGACATTACACTCACATCCTCTCACCATTCTCCAGACACTGACACACATCTACTCCAACTCTACATAAATCACCTGGTAACCTGGCTCCAAAACAACACTCTTGAAGTAGCGCCTACCAAATCCACTGATTCCCTTCTTACAAGCAACACCAGAGAACATCAAATCAATCAACAAGCACACTCAACAACATGAACATACCACACACAGAAGACAAAAATACTAGGAGTTACATTCAACTCCTCCACAACATTCACAACACTCAGAAAAGACACAGTATAGAAAACAAAATGACACCAAACATACTTAGAGCAATCACAAGTACCACATTTAGACCACAGAAAGAAACAATAAGGGTGTACAAACAATACATTAGACCCATCACCATCATGGACTCTTCTAGTCCTTCTTGTGCCCCAATCTTTCCATAACAAACGACAATATACTACAAAGAACACAAAACAGTGCATAACAAACAGGTTGTGCACAGATCAGACACACAGACCACCTACATAAGGAAACAAAAATACTAAAACTGAAAGACCATCTGAACATGTGAGGGATACTGTTTGTTTTCACAGCAAACTTTAACTGCCACAGACCCTGTCACTACATGAAAAACCACCTCCAAACACCCAGACACATATACAACACTCTTGAGTACTACTACAACATCCTAAATACACTATCATCCCCACTTAGCCCAGATAAGCATAAGGAAAATACACACATAAATAGTGACAACATCAATAACCTCACTAATGTGCTGGGATGCACAACACCAACAATAAGTGCAGAGGAACAGCAACTGCCATGCTCCGACTGAGTCCACCATACCTGCCTCTGCTGTGGCCACCACCAGAATCTACAAGCATACAGAAATAGACTGGATAGGGGAGAGAGTACAATATGTCCAGATATCTCACTGTACCCCATATGATTCATAACAATATATCGAAGTGTGCAGTATTGTCCTCAGCTAGACTGAGACATGGTATAACTGGAAAGAAGGGTTACACCTTGCTGTTCAGTTGACTACCTGCAATCAGGGCTAACCTGGGACTACACACCAACAACATATGCATTATATGCAAAATATCACTTCTTTAAAAAACATTTTTACGAAAAACATTTTTAAAAAATCATTCCAGCATGTTATAATTCCCTGCACTTATATTCCTTAAGTTTCTCCAATAAAGAACCAGCCAATCTCTAAGAAATGAGACTCTCCCATTGATATTTAGACAATAACATCTTAAAGCCACTTGCTAAATTTAAAAAAAGTCTTACATGTGTTTTACTGTCACATTTACATACTGAATTGGCATAAGGCAAGCGTCTTTTATTTTTCTCTTGGAAATCCAACTTTTCAAGGTTACTGCACAAACATTTGTTAAAATAAATGAACCAATAATCACAAGTGCAAATGTAAACTTATAATCAGGGTTTAGTAGCTGTAAATTCTGATGCAACTGTCCATAACTGCTCTCTTTTTTACTGACTTTAGATGAGATGTTTACATCCTCTGAACAGATGTCTTTCGCAATAGTGCAGGTTTTTTGTTTTCAATCCCAGATGATTTTATCAGATTTGTTTTGCATCAGGCTTCATAAGAAGGTGATACCTTGATGATATTTTTGGTGAAAATACTGATTATGTACATTATATTCCCCAGTTGATCTTTTCACTCCCACTTGGCCTTTGAGGTTTCAGTATCTTTATTATATAAACTATTTTGAAGCAATCTCTTGTTCTTGGATTGCAAGACACAACCTTCAAAATATGATGTGATATATCAGTCCAAGAAAAGTTACAAACCCTGTTGATGTAGGCATCATTCTCAAGTTTCCAGGATACATATGTAGGAAATTAAATATAGTTTGTAGATATAACAACAAAAATGAATCATATATAATTTTTTCCTTTTTATTCCCTATATACCATCAATACAATCTTGTTGGTAGAATAATACATTAATAATTACACAACACATAGTTGAGGATACAGGTTAAAATAAGTCAGAATTCAAAAAGAGTAAATGTAACAGATCTTAATTTACAACAATCATGGCCAGATTACATAATTGTGTGTGTAAGAATATGCAGTTATTTTTGTGTTTTACGAAGTCAATTGGATAATGTATGTAGAAAATGCTCCAACATATTTTTTTTTTTTTGTAAAGTCATCTGCATGAGATCGCCACACATACCTAAGCATAACTTATTGTTGATAGGTTGTGGATTTTTCAATGCATGAAATATGTTTAAGTTGCATTTTTGTATATATGTATGTATATATGTCTTTTTATTTGTTAATTCTTTGACTAAATAAAAAAAACAACAAATCTCCATCATTGGAATCTAGATAAAGAGTTACAAGTGGAATTTTACAAAAATCTTGCATATTTTCATTGTTCCACTTATAGACTGAATTTGCAGAATACAAGTGAGAGAGCCTCTTCTTTTGTCTGAAAACCCCCAGCTTTTTTCTAGATTATTTCTTAAACACTTAGTAATATAAGTGTTCTAATGATTATGGGTACAAATGTAAATTTATAATCTGGGTAGAGAAGTTGTAGATTTCGAAGCAGCTGATCATAATTGTTCTCTTTCCCCATAATTTGAAAGGAAATATTCAATTTGCTGGGCAGCTGACCTCCACAACAGTACACAGTTTTGTTTTCTGTCCCAAACAACTATATCAGGTCTTTTGTGTTTGTATTTAGTGGATATTTTGATGGAAATGTTCCACCAATATTTCTTGTATTAGAATGTATGAATGTACTCAATATCAGAAATATTTTTTTATATTTGACCCTGGGCAGTCTTTCCTGTATATTCTTTATGCAACAACATCATGTTGCATAGGAAGGTAGATACTTGACATTTTTGGGCAGCTGCTGATCGCATATGTAATGTCTTCCAGAGATATGTGACATAATCAACATTTTTTATTGTATCTTTGGGGTTTAAGGGCTTCATTGTCTCTTTTATTCAACAGATATTTAGTAGCTATCTCTTGCTCTTGAATTGTAAAAGCAAACCCTCCAAAATGTGACGAGATGCAATGGTCACAAGCCTAAGAGAGGCTACACTTCCTATCGATATTGACATCATTTTTAAGTTTTCAGGAAACACACCCATGCATAACCTTTTGTTGGTATGCAGAGTGTTTCTCCTCTTGGTCTTTGTTGAGGTACATTTGTCCAGCAGTTCTGGGATTGCATGGAACATCTTTGGGAACTGAGTGCTCCTTGAGAAGTTCAGTCTTGACTCATAAGATATTGTTCTCCTCACTTTTGAACACTTCATCATCATCGTTTTTATGTCCATGTTTCCATGCTAGCATGGGTTGGACAGAGATTTTCTGAAGCAGCATTTGACGCTTGGATGCCCTACCTGTCACCAACCATACTGATTAAAGTATGTATTTTGGATGTATTAAAGGATGTATTTTGTTTTTGTTGTTGTTGATAAGCAGTGGCTGTCTCATTATACAATACAACATTCAAAGGACTGATTTGAACTGATTTTAGAGTCTATTGATATCACTATTTGTGTGGAAGCTTTCAGTTAATAGCAAGATCTTGCAGGTTTTAATATCAATGGTTTTATTCTACTAGAAGCACAGGAAGAGCATCCGACCGTAAAAATTCTGTCTCAATAACTCTCTCCGTCCAACCCATGCTAGCACGGAAAAACGGACGTAAAAAGCGATGATGATAGATAGATTGCCATCCCAAAACTCACTTCAATATGTGCAACTACAGTTTGACTTAATTTAACAGAGATAATTCAATGTCAATATGATTTGAAAATATATCTGTGATAGAAATAACTAAAATAAAGAGGAACTCTGAAAAATTCAGTACTTCTTTAGATAAATATACATCTTTGCATAATCATGGATATTTGAATGTAAATGTGCACTCATCTGGTAAATTCTGGAATTTAGGAATGATCAGAATTTATGGACGTTTATCAGCTGAAAAAATTATTGAACTTTTAGAAACAATACTTTCTGAATTCAACCTTGATTTGGGAAAAATATAATTGCAGCTGTACCTGATGGAACAAGTGCCATGGTTAAATTTGATAAGGATATTAACTGCAAGCATCAATTATTGTGTTACACACATGGACTTTATTTGGCTGTTTGTGATGTTCTTTACAAGAAAACTGAGTCAAACTGTGATGAAACCAATTTAACTAATGACCCTTGTAACGACGACGATGAGTTTGAAGGTACATTTGATGATGATGATCAAAATGTAGATTCTGCAGTTACAAATGTGGTTAATAGTTATGTCAATCTGCAGCAAATTAAACTTAGTGAAATAGCTCCTATTGAAGAAGACTCTTCCACTGAAGAAAATTTAAGCATTGGCAATGCCATTAAAAATGTGAGAACAATTGTTAACTCATTTTGTAGGGTCTCCAACAAGAAATGAAATACTTCAGAAATATGTTAAAGAGGAGCATATTCATAAATTGCAATTAATCAATGATACAAGACAAGATGGAATAGTTTATTTGCAATGTTAGAATGATTCTTGTTCCTTAAAAGCTGTATTGCAAAAGTTATGATCATTATGAAGCAACCTCTTGACTTTCCAGACAATGAATTTAATGCTATTCATGTTGTTATATCAGCACTGGAACCAATTAAAATTGGAGTTGAAAAACTAGGCTGAAGGAATGCAACTTTGTTCTCTGCAAAGGAACTTATCTGTCCCTATTACAAGAAGTGAAAGAGCAGATGTTTCTTTCCTAGAGAAAGGCATGGGTTCAGTGGTAATACACCTCCAAATTGATGTAGGCATTCACCACCTCCACCAGACCTTTCAGAGAGAACTTCCTATCAGCTCTAATCTGGATGAAATTGACCAGCCTGCTCATTCCAGTTCTTATCCACTTGAAGGTCTTGACCAAACCAGATGTTGAGCACTTTAATTGAAAATACAGAGATCCAGCCTCTGAAGACAAGACTGAAATTAACTGTTCTTATGACAGCTGCTAGATAGCAATAGTCAACTCTGTCAAAAGCTTTTGATTGATCTATCTTGATCAGAGCTCCACCAAAACATATATATATCAAACCCTCTGTATGTACTGCATGAGGTGGAAGTTGTTCTTCATGGAATTGCACAAATTTGTGTGGCTCTGATGACACTTCCAAAAACAAACATCAATCTCTTCATTAACACCATGGCCAAAATCTTTAACTCTGAGTTATGGATCTGAAAGGTTCAAATATTCTCCCCCCCCCCACTACTTTGTCTATCATGTTCTTTCTAAGCAGTACAACCACACAACTGGAAATACTATCAGTTGGCTGCCAATGGAGTGGAAATACATTCAAATAGAGTTTGTAAGGCAGACCATCCCTGCGACTTCTTCTCATTCAGCTGCCCAGTACCTCTCCTATTTCATATGCTGTTATTGTCCTTTCAAACCACTTCACCCTTTCTGCTTAGAGTTGTGATACACTGTCGATGTTGGCTCTAAAGTTCATTGTAGTCCATCAACGACTTCACTTTTTCGACCAACCTTTTAAAGTCCAAATGTACATGGGGAAACTACTGTTCATGCAAATGTATTTTATTTTTCTGCACTGTAAACACTTTCAATAGTTTTATACGATTTTCTTATTTTTGTTATCACTATTACCTATGTTGCAGTAGTTTACATGTGTCTACATTAGCATTTTTATTATATTAAACATTGTCCCTGTTAGTGTCATTGGAAATATAAACATCTATGTTATTTTAACAAACATTATCAATAGATAAAATATTTGCCTTTTTTTTACCCCTCCCCCAAAATGTGGAATTAATATTTTAGGAATCATCTACCGTCGTCACTGTAGAGTGTAGACTAACTGAAAATAATTTCTACTGTGGAGGCAGAAAGAATAGCAAATGTCTTTTGATATTTCTTTCTCCTCTAAATGGAGAATAAATACAACAATTGAACTCTCCTCCTCTTCCTTAACAAAATATAATCAACAAATCTTGTTGATTATATTGTTAAAGAAAAATATTTAGTCAAAACGGAAGGTGCTTCAAATTTGTTTTTTAGCCCGAGATCAGCCCTGATTGAGCAGACTTATAATCAAAGGCATTCCAACCATCACCATCTCACGTTGGGTCATGCTGCTTCAAGTTACGCCATTCGGTAGTAAAATATAATAATAATCAATAATTGTTTCTAACATAGGCACATAGGTAGTTGGGATGATAGAATCGACTGACTGGTACTTTATTTATCGACCCCAAAAGGATGAAAGGTAAAGTTGACCTCGGCGGGATTTGAGCTCAGAACTTAAAGATTCGGAACAAATACTGCAAGGTATTTTATCCGATGCTCTAACGATTCTGCCAATCCACCACCCTCATAATTTCTTACATAGGAACAAGGCCAGAAATTTGCGAGAGGTCAATTAAATCGACCCCAGTACTTGACTGGAACTTATTTTACCAACACAAGGAAGGATGAAAACAAAGTCGACCTCGGCGGGATTTGAATTCAGAATGTTAGGGGCTGTAACTAAATACCACATGGCATTTTGTCCGATGCTCTAACGATTTTGCCAATAATAGTGGCAATGTTTAAAAAATATTAATTTTTAAACTACACAATTACTTTTACGATCATATACAAAACACACGTTTCTACCAACCATGTGTCTATCGTAAGTAGGAGTCTGTCTCATGTATGGGACGTTTGTATCAATAATAGACTTTTTCCTTTAACAAGTCTCTCCTATTTCCAAGGAACCATATCCATGTAACACAACCCTAACTAAAGTAGTTGAATAGCCCCAAGTCAGCTCTGATTAAAGGCATCCAGTCCTATCTTCTTTTTTTTCAGACATACTGTATCTAGGACTATATTATGCATTTCATTGTGTCCTTCCTTTTTTCAAGACAAAGGATGAGGGATATTTAACTACTATTTCTAGTACATCACGCTATGGCATAGAGGCTGTTCCTGGTTGGCTTGACTCCCTCTGTAGTTGTTGAGATAGAGCGACAAGTAGATGAGTTATAGTACAGGCAGCCCTCGTTTTATGACGGTCCAATTTACGACGAATCAGATTTACGCTGGTTTAGAATTTAGGCCAAAATGAGGAGAAAAATATATTTTTTTAAAATTACAAATGCAAAAAAAGAAAAATTTCTTGAGCGAAAATGCAGCCATAAATGGTGAACGCTGTCAACTTTAACAGCTGTACTTAGGCTCCACCTACTCAGTCCACGTGGCTCCTCCCCTCTTTGCTTTTGTTTTGCTCAGTCATCCCACGTTGATTGCCTGTGAATGCTGTGATAAATATGTATTACAATTAATAGTGATAAAAGTTTAAAAAAATAAACGTGCCCATGTCTGGTAAAAGGAAATCTACTAGTGCAACTCCTGATGTGGAAAAACCACACCGTTCCATATCTTTGGAAGATAAAATGGAAGTCATTCGTCGAATGGAAGGTGGTGAGGGTCACCCAAGTGTTTGTAGGGCTATGAATTTGCCTCTGTCGACTGTTATGACAATCATGAATAATGTGGGCAAAATACGAAAAAGTTTGCAGCAAACTACCAAAGTAAGTGGTATACATGAGTAACTCAAGAAGCAAGATGGTTGAGAAAATGAAGAAGTTACTAACAATTTGGTTGGAAGATATGAACCCAAAAAACGTTCCTTTGACTCAAGAAAAAATTTTGGACAAGGCAAAGTATATTTTTGATGAAGTGAAAGAGAAAGAGGGTGGCAATGAAACATTTTTAGCTAGTAAAGGGTAGTTTGCACGTTATAAGAATTGCACTAAGGTCCGTAGTGTTAAAATAACCGGTGAGGCTGCAAGTGCAGATATTGAAGCTGCTAAATCTTTCCCTGCAGAGTTCCAAAAAATTGTACAGAGTGAGGATTATCCTGATGATCTTATTTCTAATGTGGATGAAACAGGATTATATTGGAAGAGAATGCCTTCATGAACCTTTTTTGCATTTGAAGAAAAGTCTGCACCAGGGTTTAAAGCTGCCAAGGATAGACTAACACTCCTACTTGGTGGTAATGTTTCGGGAACTCTAAAATTAAAGCCGATGCTGGTCTACCACTCAGAAACACCTCATGCATTGAAAGGGTTAAATAAGTGGCAATTGCTTGTGTATTGGAAATCAAACATATTTTGCATTAATTTTAGTCATAAAAACTTAGGGTCTTTTCCTCTAGAGTTACATGGACTGATTGTTTTGAAAAAAATCATCATAGATATACTTTTGCATGCTAATTATGAAAATCACATTCATTTTCTTGACAAATTAATAATAAAACAGTTACGAACCTTTAAAGATTTAAATTTTGGGTAATTTTAGCCAATCAGAAGCCTCCGTTATCGACAGAACGGAAATCGCAATTGTCATATGTTGCCATAGCAACAAAAATAGAAACCAGTGTTGTAATTGAGAAGTTTGTGGGAGAAATTGAAGACGGAGGAGGACGCGGTAGGGTTAGGGGTTAGGGTTAGAGTTAAGGTTAAAGTTGGGGGTTAGGGTGAGGGTTAGGTTTTTCATTCTCTTTCATTGGATCTACTCTGTTTCGCCGACGCATTTCGAACTATTTTAATAACGGTTGAATATTATTTAATTTCTCCTACACAGATGTAGTTTTGCATGCCAATTACGGAAATCTTATTAATTAGTCCGAGAACTAATTAATAAA